>PVJC01008465.1:8822-48548 GCA_004026665.1 Murina feae
CATTAACCTCCTCCAGTCCTCTTCCGTCTCCTCCCCACCCCCAGGCTGTCACTACCCCCATCGTCTGTGTCCACCCATTATGCATATATGCATACAAATTCATTGGTTGATCTCTTCCCACCCACCCTCCCCTGCCTTCCCTCTGAGGTTCAACAGTCTGCTCATGCTTCTGTGACTCTGGGTCTGTTTTTGATCATCAGTTTATTTGGTTCATTAGATGGCACACATGAGAGAAATCATGTGATACTTACCTTTCTCTGACTGGTTTATTTCGCTCAGCATAATACCCTCCAGATGAATTTTTTGGTGTTTTGTTCTTGTTTTTTTCTTCATTTTTAAGAAACAAAAAAGTGAATCGGTGTATGAAAAAAATCTAAAACAGAATCTCTGTTTAATTTGTGAGTCTTTGTTTTACTCTTTGGTTTGAGACTATTTTTTTCTGAGTTGACTTTTTAGGTTCCACGTGTACCAATGCATACACTTGCCATGGTTGTACCTCCCCAAGAGCCTGACAGAAGTTCACAGGAGAACTCCCCTGCCCTTTTAGGAGTACAAAAAGGTTAGTTTTTAAATTATTTCTTTAAAATGGGTATTTTATTATCTAATTAATTAATTCATTAGTATGTATCCCGTATTAATTCATACAGTAATTGAGGTAGGTAATTCTGAATATGCTAATAGCCTTACAGACTATAAAATAGAAAATATATAACTACTAAGAAAAATGACTTCTTATTTTCCTGTTAACATACTGCCAGGTGTAATTTTTATCTGACATAGATGAAGATACTTAAGAAGAAGAAGCAAACCAAGTTTTTGATTAAAGTAGCATGAATTTATCAGGCATTCATTTCCCATTTGATAAGTCTTTAGCTAAGTAGTAGAATGATATGAGGAATGAAAATGTATATTTTTTGTCTAGTTAAGTCTTAGAAACAATGATTAAATTCAGTGAATGAAAAGTTTTAAGAATTACTAAATTTAGTTTCTTTCACATAATGCAAAATACAGTGTGTTAGCATCTGTCAATATGTGAACCAGGACAAATAACTATCAAAAAGTATATAAGTAATATCCAAGTGAATATTAAGAAGGAGTATACATATTTAAAGGACTCAAGTTTATGAGCTCTGATATTTTTCTGCTAGAAAAGTACTTTGTAAGGTATTAAAAACTATATAAAAACAAACATATGAGCATATTTCATTCAGTATATGATAATCAAGTCCTAGGTTTTTGAAATCACAATGAGGTGTGTTAGTGTGTATTCGTCTCTTTAAAACGGGGATTTAAGAAAAGTTGGTGGGGGGTCAATCAAGGAAAAAGACATATGTAGTAATACTTTAAACAATAAAAAAGAAGAGTTAGTTAGGAGTAATTGTTACAGTAACAAACAAAAGCTTCTTTAAAATTATGCCAGTTTAGTAATTTAGAGTATTGAGGGCCTTCACCAAGGAGTGCTTCATTTCTAAACTATTAATTTTAGAGATAAAATGTCTCTAGTGTCTCTGACTTATGCTAATTCTAGCAGCTTTCCATTGGACACATAGCTATTTAAATGTTTAAGAAAATGAAGGCTGTCATTTCTAATCTTAATGAATAAAAAGCAAAGTAAGCATGTACTTAATAAGGAATCTGAGCATCATAACTAGCTGACAGCCTTTAGTAAAATACTGAAACCTAAATGCCTCTATTTTTGTTGTTTCTTGTTTAGCTAAACCCTAAAGAACTGTACTAACTTTGGCCAGGGAAATTCAGTACTACATAAGAAATCTTTTAAAAATATATATTATTAACACACACCACAGTATAACCAAGAAATAAGCTAGGAAAGACATGAAGTATGTGTAGAGAGCAAGTAAAACATGCTAAATTTAGATTTAGTATGTAAGTAAACTGAAATGTTTGGGTAATGATTTTTTAAGTTGATACTCAAGTGAGTAATCATATTTTTGCTTACTAAGATACCTCCTTGTATGGAGTATTTATTTATCTTCACTTTGATGTTTTACTACTTATTGAATAATATAAAAATAAATTAACCTTTTAAGAAACTTTTAGTTTTCTAAATTATTAGGGAAGAAAAAAGTTAGCACTTATATCTAGACACTTGGGCAATTGCTGTTGCCAGCTGCTAAGTGACATTGCCAACTTAATATATATTTATGCAGGTTCAAACTGTGATCATGCATGCGTTAAGATGTAATGTTAGGATAAATCATGTGCATCATAGAATGTTATATCACTATGAATTCAGACTGCACACTGAATCAACGGAATAAAACTCTATCTTAAATTATTAAATTTATTATTATATTTTTCTCCTTAAGGTGGCTTTTTCTTCTTAATACTTCTCCTTTATGTCTCTAGAGAAGTTCCTTTGAATAGTGAAATTGATGTTTGATACTTTTGTTTCTCCTAACATCTGTGTTGCATATGTGATTAGGGATAAAGGAAGGGTTCTTATTCTCTAAGACTATTTTCCTCTTCTAGCAATCATCTTTTCAAGTTCTTATAACATTTTATTCCTGTCTTTTTTAAATAAATCTTTTTCATTATTCATACCTGCATCCTTTTAAATATATTCATGCCCTAAATCGTACCCAGGTATATCTCATATATTCTTTTCTTTCATGACCCCTTTGCAACCTTTGTCGAGGCTCCTTCCATCTTGACCCATATCTCCTGAAAGAGACAACTTATCTCACTTATTTATTGTTTACAATTCTAGGCGGTATCTGAGAGACCTCAGAATCACTCTGTAAACAAAATGTGAAACTAAGAGAGAGTGACATGCTCAGTTTTCCAGCATTGTTTAGCTATATTATGCATAGTTGTGAATATTCAGATGGGAAAAGATACATAAGTGATATCAACCCTATGCCTTAGAAAATTAATTTTTAAATTTGTCATTTGAAGCCATTTGTCGCATCTAATTTATTTGTTGTAACTGGTTCTCCAGAGATTCTAAAAGAGAGGACTGGATTATCCTATGCAGGTTAACAGTTTAGAATTTAATCTGTTACAAAGCATTTAAATGATGTCAGGATAAAACAAAACCTTTATCTTTTGTGTGCACCTCAAGCCCTCTAGAGGAGTAATTTCTTTGCTCTGAACACCTACAGCACTTTATTGGATCATCCTTCTGGCTCTGGTCACTGCTACTCCTGCCCCCTCTTCCCCTTTTGGAACTCATGTATAGAAGGTTGGGTTCATCATACTCAGTTCCTGGTGCTTTCACATTGTGGCTCCTCTCTTATTCCCTTTATCCCTCTTTCATTCTCCTACTTGCCCTGGCCCTGTGGGCAATCATTCTGCGTTGTTTTTGTTTTTTTTACTTGCTCTCTACACATACTTTTTTTTTGATGTGTAGAGTCTTTTGTTCTTACACATTCTCATAATATGTTTACTACTTAAGGGGTATTTTAAATTTAACAAATGGTATTGAGCTGTAATTCCATTTTGTTTTTTACTTTTTTCATTCAATACTGTTTTTAAGATCAATTTATGTGTCTACCTCTATATTGTTTCTGCCTGCAGCATAGTTCTTTACCCTGTATATCTTCCATTTTTTACAAGTCCTTTCTCCCAGTGATGGGTACCCAGTAGCTTCTTACTTCTCACAGACAATGCTGTGATGAAAATCCTTATATAATCCCCTTGTAGGTCTTTGTGAGAATTTATTTGGGATAAATTTAGGAGCAGAATTGCCTGTCATAGGAATGCATACTGTTTATCTGAGAGTATTACAAATTTGCTTTCTATAATGGCTTGAACAGTTTATACTCCCACCAGCAATGCATGAGGGTTCCTATATTATACCCCCTATTCCAGGCCTGCCAATCCTTGGATTTATCCCTATATTTAGATTCATATACTTTTATCTCCTCTTTTAGACTGTAAGCTCCTCAAGGGCAGGGTTTATGTTGTTTATCTTTGTATAGTCCACTGTGCCTTGCTTGTTCTGTTTGTTCCAATATTTGTTGAATAAACTAATGAATACCAGGCTAAAAATATATATCGTTATTAATGCAAAAGAAAATATTAAACATTTTTAAGAAGGGAGTTGTGATTAAAGAATGATGTTTTTAAAAAATTAATTAAGAAGTAGTATTCTAGAATGGTGGGGGAAAATTGATAACAGCAATATGAATGTGAAGTAAGAACTCAATTAACATACTGCTTTTATGTCACAGAATTGTTTATTGAAATAGGTACCTGGAAAGTTCTCATATTTTTATATCAAATAATTAAAAGCATAGTGTAGCCCTAACTGGTTTGGCTCAGTGGCTAGAGCGTCGGCCTGTGGACTCAAGGGTCCCAGGTTCGATTCCGGTCAAGGGCATGTACCTTGGTTGCAGACACATCCCCAGTGGGAGGTGTGCAGGAGGCAGCTGATCGATGTTTCTTTCTCATCAATGTTTCTAACTCTCTGTCCCTCTCCCTTCCTCTCTGTAAAAGTTCAATAAAAAATATATTTTAAAAGGGGAAAAAAAGAAAAGAAAACAAATTTGCTTCCTTAAAAAAAAAAAGTGTAGTGTACAGAGCCCTTGCTGGTGTTGCTCAGTGGATAGACCGTCGGCTTTTGTACCAAAGTGTTGCGGGTTTGATTCCTAGTCAAGGGCATGTACCTGGGTTGCAGGTTCATTCCAGCCCAGTCAGGGTGCTCAGGAGGTAACCAGTCAATGTGTCTTTCTCACATTGATGTTTCTCTCTCTCTCTTCCTCCCTCCCTCCCCTCCTTCTACTCTCTTTGAAAGTCAATGGAAAAAATATCCTCAGGTGAGGATTTTTTTTTAAAGTGTATAGGAAAATATATGTATAGTGAATGAAATTGAGTGTTCTTATGAATTTTTACTACTGATATTCTCTAGTTTAATAGATTTATATTATGTAATCATGTTTACATGGACTACATATGCCCAAATTTAATAATGCCTTTTAACATATAACTGCTTAGAAGGCAGAAGATTGAATTAATCTTTTAGCATGTAACACAGATGCTCTGTCTTTGAACACTCTTGGTTACCTTACTATCCTATACAATGAAGATGTAATATGCAAATGGTCATTATGCCGTAAAGCGTAACAACCGACTGCATAACAAGATCAGCAGGAAGGTGGGGCAGCAAACTATGTGGGGGGGGGTGGAGGGAGTTACAGGAGAGCAGGGCAGTGGGCAGAGAACTACAGGAGGGGGCAGGACAGCAAGATATGGGGGAGGTGGGAGGTAGGAGGATGGGGGGAGCTACAGGAGGGCAGGGCAGTGGGTGGAGAGCTACTGGAGGGCAGCAACGAGCTACTGGCGAGGGCTACTGGATTCGTTTGCAGGGCTACTAGTGTTAAAGGTATATGGCGTGCCCTGCTACTTTGGGAAATTTTGTGACAGGTATTTAGACGTAAAGAAAAAATGATTAATTCCAGGCCAATGGCTTTCATTTTTTACTATGACCATTGAAACCCAGGACACAATGTGCATCTATTTATCCAAACACAAATTCCATTAGATAATATGTATATACTCTACTACATTTGATGTACTGTATTATTTTCTATACTACTTCATCAACCTTTTTTTCTATTTCAATTTAAGACCCAGTTGGGAATGCTGTTTAAAAATCATTCTAGCCCTAGCCGGCTTGGCTCAGTGGATAGGGTGTCGGCCTGCAGACTGAAGAGTTGTGGGTTCGATTCCAGTCAAGGGCACATGCCTGGGTTGCGGGCCGATACTCCATAGGGGATGTGCAGGAGGCAGCTGATCAATGGTTCTCTCTCATCATTGATGTTTCTCTCTCTCTCGCCCTCTCCCTTCCTCTCTGAAATCAATAAAAACAATTTAAAAAAAAATCATTCTAGCCCTAGCCTATTTTGCTCCATGGATAGTGTCAGCCTGCGGACTAAAGGGTCCCGGGTTCAATTCCAGTCAAGGGCACATGCCTAGGTTGCAGGCCTGATCCGCAATAGGAGAGTGTGCAGAAACCAGCCACTCAATGATCCACTCTCCTCACTGAGGTTTATATATCCCTCTTTCTCTCCCTCTCCCTTTCTGAAATAAATGAAGATTTTTTTTAATGATTCTAAAAAAAATAATTCTAGTAAGGTGCTATGTAGAGAGATATAAGAAAGCAAAGGAGTCACAGAACAAAGTTTATATCTGATTAGACAAACCAAGTAAGAAATATGAAACTTCATTGCTAAAAGAACACTTGTCACATTCTCTACTTTTCCCCAAAATTGAAGGTGTTGCTTCAGCTTCTGAGAATGATTAGGTTATATTATTTATTTTTCACCAACCTGGTTTACTTTTGATATTACAGCTTGTGTTAGTTCTTTGGTGTGTCTCTAGGCTCTTTGGAGAACTGCTTTTTGTTCATTACTTTCACCATCCTTTGTTTTACTGCTACATATACTAGTATTCTGGGCTTATAGTTTCTATATTTAGTTAAGTTACTTTTAGTAATCTTGTATTTTAAGCTTCTTGCATCTTATTTATTAACAAGAAAGGGCCATGTCTACTGTTAACTGTCCTCAAAATTCTAGCTTTATTTTGGATCATCTTATTATTTGTCAGATTTTTAATTTTTGAACATTCTATAATTACCAGTCTGGTTAGTGTTGAACTCTTACATGGATTTCCTTAATCTTATATACAAGATACATATTACTATATAAGGGTGTTTTGAAATTAATAAGTGTTTAAAGGAGCTTTCAGTCTTTGCAGAATTTTTAAATTTAGTATGCTAAAGTCATTGAATTTATCACTCAACTGAATTTTTTTGTTGTTATTTGTGCTGGTTATCCTTTTCTTATCTGATGATTGTCAATTAGGTACCTTGAACAAATATATCAAACTATGAATTCCTATATAAACTTATGGAAATATTTATAAAATTATCTTACAAATCTAAAGGCTATTGCTTTGAAAGAATAAAGCATTTCTCTACCACTTTGTTCAGATAAAAATGTAAAATTGAATATAGACAATACATTTAAATGCTAAGTTTGCATTTAAAGAATAAGTTTCTTAAAGTGATGGCAGTGATTTTGGAACTGTGGTCTTCTGACCTTGTTAAAGACAGTTTCTTATGTAAAAACTCTTAGTCTTTCTCAGTCTATCATGTTGCAGATATTAGAGCTACCTGCAGTTTTAACATCTCCCATTCTAACAAAGAAGCCGTTGAATCTCTGACTTTATTTTTCAGTGATTTTGACACCTCTTGTAATTCAGTATATTTTAACATCGAATGGGTTACTTATTTCCTTTGGATTTGAGAATCATTTTTAATGCACTGGATGATCTGTTTTTTTAATTCTTAAGTTAACTATGTTTATGTTACTCATATATGTTGACTATAGTCCAAAAGAGTGGACAACTAATTTTTTTTCTGAGTTCTTTTTTAATCCTCACCTAAGAACATTTTCCCCACTGATATCTAGAGAGGACTGGAAGGGAAGGAAGAAAGAGAGAGAGAAAGAGAAACATTTGATATGTGAGAGAGACACATTGATAGGTTGCCCCTGGAACACACCTGGATCGAGGCCAGAGATCAATCCCACAACTGAGGTATGTGTCCTTGACAGGGAATGGAACCCAAGGCCAACAACACTCTAACCACTTAGCAACACTGGCCAGGACAACTTCATGGTATTTAAAATTAAAGAGCACTGAAGCTGTTAAAAAAGAACTGGCCCTAACCGGTTTGGCTCAGTAGATAGAGTGTCGGCCTGCGGACTGAAAGGTCCCAGATTCGATTCTGGTCAGGGGCATGTACCTTGGTTGTGGGCACATCCCCAGTGGGAAGTGTGCAGAAGGCAGCTGATCGATGTTTCTCTCTCATCGATGTTTCTAACTCTCTATCCCTCTCCCTTCCTCTCTGTGAAAAATCAATAAAATATATTTAAAAAAAAAAAAAAAGAACTGGGTAGCCTTGGCCAGTTTGTTCAGTAGTTAGAGCGTTGGCCTACAGACCAAAGGGTCTTGGGTTCAATTCCCGGTCAAGGGCACATACCTTGGTTGTGGGTTCTATCCCCAGCCCTGATTGGGGTGCAGGCAAGAAGCAACCAATACATAAATGTTTCTCTCTCTCTTTATCTCTGTCTCTTTCTCTCCCTCTTCCTCCTCCCTCTCTCCCTCCCTTCTGCCTTCTCTAAAAATCAACGGAAAAATATCCTAGGGGGAGGATTTACACAAACACACACACACACAATAAATGCTATAAAGTTCACTCATTTTAAATGTAAAATGCAATGAATTTTAATAAATTTACAGAGTTGTGCAACCATCACCACCATTTATTTTAGCATATTTCCATTACTCCAAAAAAATCTCCCATGACTGTCTGTGATCATTCTCCATTCTCACCACCATAACCTCAGGCAACAACCACTAATTTCCTTTCTGTCTCTATAGAATTGATATAAATGAAATTGCACAATATGTGATCTTTTGTATCTGTCTTCTTTCACTTAGCACAGTGATTTTCAACCTTTTTCATCTTGAGGCACACATAAACTAATTGCTAAAACTCTGCAGTACATCAAAACATATTTTTGCCTGAAAAAAACAGGTATACTTTTGATTCACTCACACTAAATGGCTATTGTTGTATTGCTATTGTTTTTATTTTATTTGACAGTTTCAGGGAAAAGAGGTCAGTGTACCTAACTAAAGACTCAGGTATTGCATATTTTTAAAATTCTTGTGGCAGCACACTAGTTGAAAATTACTGACTAGCATATTTTCAAAGTTCATCCATGTTGTAGAATATATTAACAACATGTAGTATGTTCCTTTTTATTACTGAACTAGAGACCCGTGCACGGATTCATGCAACAGTGGGGTCCCTCGGCCTGACCTGTGGACATTGGGCAAAACCAGCTCTTCAACATCCCTTGAGTGGTCCTAGATTGTGAGAGGGCACAGGCCAGGCTGAGGGACCCCACTGGTGTACAATTGGGGCTGGGGAGGGACCACAAGAGGGCTCTAGGGTGTGTCTGGCCCATCTTGCCAAGTCGCAATCGGCCTGACCCCATCAGCAAGCTAAACTGCCAGTCAGAGCATCTGCCTCCTTGTGGTCAGTGCGCATCATAGTGACTGGTTTAGCATATTAGGTTTTTTTATGTATAGATAGTCCCAGTTCTTCCTAAATAAGATTAAGCCTTGAATTAGAGCAGTAATTACATGTATCCTCCACTCTATGTCCAGATGTTAGGATTATTAATATTGATAATTATTTTGTCATGAGGGGAGAAACTTAATTTAACTGTGATTCAAAACCTTAAAATAACTTACATTTACTTTATTTTTAAATACACTATCAATATGAGTACTCTTATATGGGAAATCTCATTTTTCTCCTAGGTAACATCATTTTCCTCTGATAGACACTTACATTAAGAGTTTATGTAAACTCAGAAACAATTGCTCTTTTTAATATTAGTGTTCATGTACAAAAGTATTATAGATTATGGCAAATTTTAGAAGTATGTATCTTAGAAAAACTGATTTCACATTATATTTTGATATATTAAGAGAAGCCTTTTGACAATCTGAAAAACACTCTACTTTCATCTACAAGTTATAGTTTCTTGTAGTAATCTTTGCTTACAACAGTTAATATTGTGCAAAGAACAATTGAGAAGTTAAGCTAATATTAATGGTATCTTAACACTATTTTGATAATGCTTTAGATTTGATATTCTTTAAGAAGTCTAGTCAAATAAGCAGAATTTTGAGATTCTTTTCCTCTTTGATTTGATTTTCATCCTGTCCTGTCTTAATTTCCAAAATTCTCCTGTTCTAAAGATTAAACTTTTTATTAAAAATTTCATTTTTTTTAATTGGCAACATCCTAGTTGGTGCTGTTAAATAGATGAGTATAGTTTTTACCTATCACTGTGTGATTCTTTAAACATTCATTGTACAGCATTAGTTATAAGGGTTTGGGGAGGGAGGTCCATGTGTGTGGGAGGGGGAGCTGATTTTTTTTTTTTTTTTAGCATGGCACTTTTTCAAACATTTTTCATGTGCTTAGGTACATCCAAGCAGAAGTCCAGTTCCCTGCAGGTAGCAGATCAGGACGTACTGCCACCTTTTCACCCTTACCAGCCTTTGGAGTGCATAGTAGAGGAGACTGAAGGCAAGCTGAATGAACTGGGACAAAGAATTAGCGCTATTGAAAAAGCACAGCTTAAGTCATTGGAGTTAATTCAAGGTGAACCTCTGAACAAAGATAAGATAGAAGAACTTAAAAAGAACAGAGAAGAGCAAGTCCAGAAGAAGAAGAAAATACTGAAAGAGCTGCAGAAAGTGGAAAGGCAGTTGCAGATGAAAACACAGCAACAATTTACCAAAGAATACTTGGAAACCAAAGGTCAGAAAGACACAGTATCTCTACACCAGCAGTGCTCTCATAGAGGAGTCTTCCCAGAAGGGGAAGGAGATGGTAGTCTTCTAGAGGATCACTTTTCAGAGTTACCTCAGGTTGACACAATCTTATTTAAAGATAATGATGTTGATGATGAGCAACAGTCTCCACCATCGGCAGAACAAATTGATTTTGTCCCAGTCCAGCCTTTATCATCTCCGCAGTGTAACTTTTCCAATGACTTAGGTTCTAATGGGACAAATTCTCTTGAACTTCACAAAATATCAGGTAATCATCAGATTATAGGACAGCCTCAGATTGCTATTACTGGACATGATCAGGGGCTGTTAGTTCAAGAACCAGATGGACTAATGGTTGCAACTCCAGCCCAGACGCTTACCGACACTCTTGATGACCTGATAGCAGGTGGGTTAAGAAATATATCTGTAATAATTTTTCTTTAATCTGTGTGCTCAACTTCTTTATACAACCCTCCAAAAACACCAACTTTGTACTTTTATGTTTTAGAATGATCTTTGTAAAATTATTTCTTGAGGTGTTTTGGAAGTGAATTTAATTAAGCTCTAACACACAAAAGTGTGTTTGCCCCTCTTCTTTTTGTTACTTACAAAGGCAAAGAAATAAAGCTTCCATAATCCTTTACTTTACACCTTTGTGGTCAAAACCACCCTGTGTTGTGTCTTGGTTAGGAGATCTCAAAATAGAATTCCTTTGTAGGCTTTAAAGATATTCATAAAAAATTATACATTAAATTTTCCTGCTAGTGATTTTTATGTTTGGAAATCAGAATTCTAACTCACATTGTTTTTTCTTTATTTATAATTTTATTAGATCAATTTAAAAATTTATAATTGAAAGAGATGTTCAGAGAAAACTATAAACATTCCATGTTGATACAGCATTGTGGTTAGAATATTTAAAGTTAGAAATTATTGTCAACTTGATGATTTGGAGATTGGGATTTTTATATTAACTGTCTTGATGAAAGTACACAGACAGACATAACACACACACACACACACACACAAATAAATAAAAAAGGACATGGTAACCTTAAAGTATGTTTCTTTTCTTTTTTTTATGGAAAATTACAACTAAATATGAAATGAGGTACACAAGTTTACTTTCCCTTTCATTGTCCTTGCAGCAGTGGGAAAACAGTGCAATTAATCATTTACCTTCCTAAAGATGGCTGGTGAATGTATCACCTCCATGAGAGCCCAGTTCAGAAATGCAGCCAGAATGGCTGTTGACAGTGGATGAAGACCAAGAACTAAGATGTAGCTGGAGTGATATTCAAAGGCAGGCCAGTCCTCTGTCTCGATTGCAAAATTTTTTTCCTTAACTGTTGTCTGTTTCCTTTTGTCATATTCTCTTTCCCTCCTCCCATCCCAATTATGCTATCCCAGTTTTCTTCTTTTGTGAGTCTTTAGTCTTCCTAATCTTTACTGAGTCTTTAAAAATGTGGAATAAGATTACTTAAATCAGGAATTTGGGGGGCATGTGTATGACTTTCAGTGGTTATAGAATTGTACTATAGCCTGTGAGGCTCCTCTAATGTGGAATATAGGTACCACTTTGCAGAGGAGGAATATCTTAGTTTTTGTAAAGGAAATAAAAATGCTGGGAAATGTTTTAAAGAGTTAGATGATTTAATTTAAGTTTTTATATCTTCAGCCCACAGCCACTTAACTCAAATTAACTTTGTGTCATTAGCATTGAGAGTTGTTATAAATTATAAATAAACTCAGAGTTTATTTATAGCTCTTATTTCTAATCTGGGTAAAAGTAGTATATATTGGAGTGTGAAGTATGATTATGAATAATAATAATAAAACTGGTGATCCTGGAATAACATTTTTAAGGTTCTATAAATAGCATTGTAATGTTCCTAATTAAATACCCATTTTGCAGCTATGAAACCCACATTACTGATAGATCTGGTATTGTTGTAACTTAGGACCTGTTTGGTGGTTGTTTTTAAAGACTATAGAAACAGCTCTAAAAGTAAACTAGTAGATTTGAACTTTATGGTAGTAAATGGGTGGTCAGATGGTTTTGTAGGAGAAGTTAAATTTTATTTCACCAAACTATTTGTTAAATTAAAGTGGTCTTTTACAAAGTTAACATAAAATTTCAAAAAGCTGATTTAGAAAACATCTTTTAATGATATATAATGTTAATAGAAACTAGTAAAATTTAATTTCTAACTATCTAGTGATAGTTGGTCTACCATATTATGTAATATTATTTTATTAATAAACCTTAACTTGTAAATCAGCCAATAAATATAAAAATTATGTTCATATAAAAACATTTCCATTAAGTCCAAGTTTCTCTTAACTTTTTTAATTGAAGCTTAAAAAATTAGACAAGGATGAATGGTGAATACCTAATTCTACAAGTGTATGATACATTGAAATTGGTAGGATTATATGTGAGACCAAAGATGTGATTAATTTTACCTAAATTAAATCTAGTTCTCAAGCCTTGTATTTAATAAAGGAGAGAATACTGTACATCTTGCAATTATACTTTAGAGAATATTCATTTATAATAGCAATAAATTTACTCTTTAAATATAGGAGTATTTTTTCTTTAATGCTGTTTTATTCTCAAAATTTATGATGAGTTGGTAGATACATAATTTATTAATGTCACAACTTGATTAGCTGACTTAGTCTTTTAGTATATAGTCTTATTTCTATCATAGTTGATATAGTCCCAGAAAAAATGTATGTAAAATCTTGATTGGGAGCATGGTTCTTCAAGGCCTTTTCTTGTGAAAGTATTGGACTTTTACAGTTTATCATAATAACAAGTGATTCTCATGTCCAGACCTCAGTTTTACATGATTCAGATATCAAAGCAATTTTAAGAATTCAAAATAGCTTTGACCATTGAGCAGTTTTAGAAACATTAGTAAAAATTTTATTTTGAATATATAAAAAACATTGGCTAAAAATTAACTAATATCTGTTCAATTTATTGAGGACTTACCATTCACTAAGCTCTGTGCTAAATGCTTATGTACATTCTCTTGTGAGTTATTTATAATAATCCTATAAAATACTTTACCCACCTGTTTTTCTTTTAAAAAACTAAGGCTTATGGAAATTAAGTTGCTAGTAAATAACAAGAGTCAAAGTCAGTTCAGCCAGGTTTAAGAACCACAGATGTAATTAATATGCTTGCATCTGATTCAACTTGGAAGTTCTCAATTTATCTTAAAGATATTATTCTCTCAAAACTTCTAAATTCTATTAAATAACATTTTCTTATTTTATATTAAGATTTGATGTGCATATAAAGTCTAATGTATTTTGGTGACTTTAACACATTGTTACTGCTATTGGCATGTTAATAGGCTCTTTACAACAAATTCCAATTAAACGTATTTTATTTTAAATAATACTGTGGTAGCCAATGTGGCTTAAGAATAAAAGAGTAATTAGGAAACTCTCTTATTTTTTAGGGCACTTATAATAAAATTCCTTTAAATAATAATTTCCTCTAATAGATGTTAATATTTTATTTATAGATTTTTATTTATTTATAAAATAAAAATAATAGTTACTATTAAATAACACAACTTATAGTAATTTAATTTATTAAAACCTTACAACTAGCTTATGTAAACCTAGTATCTGAGATTTTTATATCGCAAGGTTTATTATTATCATCTTCCATATTACCTACAAAACTGTCTTAAATTTTATAATTAGGCAGAATATTATCCTTAATTCTCCTATCACCTTTTTAGGATTGTGCATAAATTTAATTTGAATTATGTGACTTTTGTGATAGTAATTATCATTTTCAGAGACATTTTGTTCAAAGGTAGGGAACAATTTAGGATTTATGAAAATGTTATAGTCTTGGTGTAAATTTATCTTAATAAAACCTTTATTCCACATGTACCTTTAAATCTTTGCTACTTTCTAGTTTTATCTTTATAATTTTTGTATGTAATTAATCCTATTAAAGTCACTTTATGAAATGTTGCTGATTGTCATTATTGCAAGGTAGAAAAAATGTTTCTAGAATAATGTAAAAAATATATAATAGTTGGTGTGACAACACATTTTTTGTCATAGTTTTTAAATGCACAAAGTATTTTTTAAAAGTCAACTTTGTTAAGTCTTCTTTTATAACATCACATTCTGGCACAGCACTGTAGTCAGATGTTTAAAATTTTTTTAATGTCTGTTTTTCATAATAAGAGGTAACATTAATAAATAAAATTAATAATGATTAAAAAGTAGTTCTTCAATAAGGTGTATGTTAATGATTATGAGACCAGTGTAAAAATTTTATTATAAAGGTGCTATATATCATCTTTAGAATCTTGTTTGCTAGAACTATTTTCCAAATATATTAATTATTTTGAGGAGGAATAACAAATTAATATCTGCCTTTATTTCATTAAATGATAAAAATTTTTAAACTTTTTTTTATTTGCATGTTCTTATAGGTGAAATAAATATGTATAATAATCATTCCTATTTGTAAATGGCTAGTTTAAATTATGTATATTTATGTGATGACAATCTGCAGAAATTCATATTGCCAAGATAATTTTATTTATATTGAGGGGGAGGACAGCTTATATGGAAACATATCTGAACATTTTTAAAATTTGTTATTTTAAAAGTAGTATACTAAACTGAGTCATTCACATTTGTGAATACCTTAGCAAGTGATTGGGGTCCTATCAAAATTCTAGAGAGAAAACATACTCTAACATTTGAAATGCTTATAGTTCCCTTTAAGCCCTATGTGTTTTATTGACTTTCAGTCTGGGTGATAGAAGTTTGTTTATTGACATTACTGAAGCTTTATTGTCTTTTTCCATATTATTAATGATTGTGTGTTTTTCTGAGTTTTTTCCTTCTTAAGTAGTAATATTTTTCAAATTAGTGAATAAGAGTACTGAAAGTTCTATAAAATATCTGATAATTACATTTATTGAGTACTTACTATATGCCAAACACTGTGCTAAATGTTTTTATAAATTATCTCACAGACAATTAACATCATCCCTCTAAGATAGGTCCTATTTCCCTCTGTATGAGGCAGACTTCATCTCTAATGAAATGTAAGAAATGTATAGACATCAAGGTATCATTTCAATTAACGAAGTTTCCAAACACCAGATTTTGAGATCTAAAATAAAAGTTCTAATGTTCATTTTAAAAATAGCTTGATTTTCAGACACTGATTCATTGTGGCAAATTTTCAAAGCAAATTTTTTTTTTGTAAATGACATTTATGGTCCAAATAGTTTCCCCTTTGTGACAGAGACTTTCCTGCTCAGCATTGCAACATCTCTCAAATATAAACCATAAAACCAAATGACCACAGACAATGATCAATGTGTTTTATGATTGTAATACGGAGGGAGAACAAACATTGTCAAAGCAAATATTGAATTTAAAAAAATGCTCTCTGCTATTAATGGGATAAATATTCTAACTTGTTCTCCCCTTGTTTGCATTGTTCTCAGGATATTGTATCTAATTGCCTTTTATAAATTAAGAAAGTCTTTACTTTCTTAAAGGAAACTATTTTTTCTCTATTAATAATGTAAAAGGCTATCATTTGTTACATTTGCACTCAATAACAGACACTATACTATTTTACCTGCATTATTCTGAGTATTTCCAACAACCTTACAAGGCAGGTGTTGTTGTTATTCTCCCCACTTTACACCTAAGAAAAATTGAAACTCCAATAGGTTCATCTGACTCCAAAGCTTGGGATTTAGTTACTACATTATATTACTCATACAGAACTTTATATTTTCTGTATTTTTTTGTATATTATAAACAACTTTACTCTTTTTAGTAGAATTCAGCAATATGGATATTGTTTTTCAGCTGTGAGTAGCAGAGTGCCCACTGGTTCAAACAGTTCCTCTCAGACCACAGAATGTCTTACACCTGAACCCTGTTCACAGTCTCCAAGCAATGTGGCTTCCCAGTCATTGCCCCCTGTCTATCCCTCAGTTGACATTGATGCACATGTGAGTATATTGCTTTATTTAAACTTATTTTGCACATTTTTATTTTCTTTGTTTGGAAAGGAAAATTATCATTTTATATTCATTGTGAAAATATTTGCTCTTCAATTGATAACCCCGTTGTAAAAAAAACAAAATCTAATTTATTTTTTCCCCTTCTAGACTGAGAGCAATCATGACACAGCATTAACATTAGCTTGTGCAGGTGGCCATGAAGAACTCGTATCTGTACTCATTGCACGAGATGCTAAAATCGAACACAGAGACAAAAAAGGTAAGGAATGTCAGTCAAAAATAAAGTCTGGCCTTGGCCAGTGCGGCTCAGTGGGTTAGAGCATCCTCCTATGTACTAAAGGTCACGGCTTAGATTCCCAGTCGGCACACGGCACATACTAGGTTGCGGGTTCAATCCCCAGTTGAGACGTGTGTGGGAGGCAACTGACCAATGTGTCTCTCTCAGATCAATATTTCTATTTCCCTTCCTCCCTCTCTAAAGTCAATTATTTATAAATAAATAAATAAATAAATAAATAAATAAATAAATAAATATCTGAGTGTAGTTACATCAAGTTTTTTCACTGTCATTAAGTAGTTTCTAGACTGTCTCAGTGAAAAGATGGGTAAGCATATTTCAATTTGAAATTCCAGATTTGTTCATCTACAGAGCCTAATCATTCTCCAGAAATTCAACTATAAATTATCAGTGAAATACAGGTTTCCTTTCTCCTTAATCCAAAAGTTAAACATGCAGAGGTTTCAAAGTTCCCTATGAATATAAACTGTAATAGTTATCTTTGACTTAGCATTTCCTTTTTATAGATGTTTATGGATTTTTGTCACAAATTAGAGATTAGAGCACTTTTATGTTAAATGCTTATAAGTATCTACCCTAAAGTCTTTTCCTACTAAAATAATCAAGAAGTAAAAGCAGTGAGTTAATAAGTAAAAACCACAAATTTGTTTGAGATTTTTGTTTTCTGATTTAGGCTTCACACCACTGATCCTGGCGGCAACAGCAGGGCATGTTGGAGTTGTTGAAATCCTTTTGGATAAAGGTGGAGATATAGAAGCACAGTCTGAACGAACTAAGGATACTCCACTTTCATTGGCATGTTCTGGTGGACGTCAGGAGGTGTGTTAATGTTAATTTTCATTTTGTAAATATTTTCTCTTATATTTTAAATATGCCTATGATGAGTGAACCACAATCCTAACACACATGAAATGCAAATGGTTACTAACAATCGATGAATAGAAAGAGTAACTTGTGATTTCAATACAATTGGGATTTCAAACCTCTGAATTCCTTGATGTGAAATTGAATCCATTTCTCTAAAGCTGATATTTGAATATACAAAGTCTAATCTACACTAAAAAAAGAGAAACATGCAAATTGGTGTCACTCCGCTATACCTAAGCCACGCCCACCAACCAATCAGAGCGACTATATGCAAATTAACCCAACCAAGATAGAGGCCGGCAGCCACAGAACTAGAGCAAGCCGGTAGCTTGGTTGCCCCGGTGATGGAGGAAGCCAAGCTTCCCATCTGTCCTGGCTGGCTGTGGCCTCCGCTCAAGGCAACAAAGTTTCAATTATAGAAGATAAATAACCAGATACCTGCTTAGAACCAGCCTCGCTGGGATCTTGGGTCACTGGGGGCCGTGGCCAGGCTGTAACCAGCCATCAGCCCCCCACCCAGGCAGCCAGGTACCCCAGGGGGGACCCCCCACCCTGAAGAGACTGTGGCCAGCCTGCAAACAGCCATCAGTCACTCAGCCAGACTGACCAGGCACCCCAGCAGGACCCCCCACCCTGAAGGGGCTATGGCCAGCCTACAAACAGCCATCAGCCCCTCACCCAGGCTGGCCAGGCATTCCAGCAGGGACACCCACCCTGAAGGGGCTGTGGCCAGCCTGCACACCCCCTCAGCCCCTCACTGAGGCTGGCCAGGCACCCCAGCGGGAACCCCACCCTGATCAGGGACACCCTTCAGGGCAAACTAGCCAGCCTGCACCCATGCACCAGGCCTCTATCCTCCTATATAATAAAAGGGTAATATGCAAATTGACCCTAACAGCAGAACGACTGGGAATGATTGGTCACTATGACACACACTGACCACCAGGGGGCAGATGCTCAATGCAGGAGCTGCCCTTGGTGGTCAGTGTGCTCCCACAGGGGAAGCTCTGCTCAGCCACAAGCCAGGCTGCCAGCTGCCAGTACAGTGGTAGTGGTGAGAGCCTCTCCCGCCTCCTTAGCAGTGCTAAGGATGTCCGACTGCAGCTTAGGCCTGCTCCCCGCTGGCAAGTGGACATCCCCTGAGGGCTCCCAGGCTGCCAGAAGGATATCTGACTGCCAGCTTAGGCCCGATCCCCCCGGGGAGCTCCCAGGGGGATCTGGCCTAAGCCAGCAGGTGGAGATCCCCCGAGGGGTCCCAGACTGCAAGAGGACACAGGCCGGGCTGAGGGACTCCCCCCCCCGCCCTAGTGCACAAATTTTTGTGCACTAGGCCTCTAGTTAATTATAAGTTGAGCCCTTGGTGTAAACTGGAATTCTCTGTTTATATTTTACTTTGTAGGTGGTAGACTTGTTGCTGGCTCGAGGTGCAAATAAAGAACATAGGAATGTGTCTGATTATACACCACTGAGTCTAGCTGCATCTGGAGGATATGTTAATATCATTAAGATTCTGCTTAATGCTGGGGCAGAAATTAATTCAAGGTATCTATCGCCTATCTTGTTTTTTACTCGAGATTAAAATAGTGACGCTTAAAATAAGTGTCTCCCCCTAAATATTTGGGTAGACACCATTTTTAATTAAGATAGTATTAAAGTTACAAGAGCCAACAGTTCTTCCTGTAATGTGCTTATAAATAATCACAGATTATTTCAACTAAGGTGACTCTTTTTAAAGAGGTCTCCTTCAGAAAGTATTTTGTTATGTATAGTTGAAAATTTATAACTTTAAATAAGGATTATGTCTTAAATTGTGAGATTTTCCTAATTCTAGTTATTAGTCTAAACAAATAAAATCATTCATTGGTTTCTTTTTACGGAGACATTTTCATCCTTTATGTTCTCTATGCTTTAAAAAAAAAACAACAACAGGTAACGTATTTTAATTTTCTAATTTCTTCTCTGAGGACTGGGAGTAAACTAGGTATTTCTCCCCTGATGTTGGCTGCAATGAATGGACATGTTCCTGCAGTGAAATTGTTGCTTGATATGGGTTCAGACATTAACGCCCAAATAGAGACCAATCGGAACACAGCTCTCACCTTGGCCTGTTTTCAAGGTCGAGCAGAAGTAGTGAGTTTGCTTCTGGACCGAAAAGCCAATGTTGAACATAGAGCAAAGGTAAACACTTTATAATTTGTCAACTACATCAGATATATTTCTAGTAGAAAAGAATAGCATTTCAACTCAAATTGATGTACTGTTTTAAATTGTCATAACTTAAAACTGATGCCCCAATGCAAGATTGGAGAATTGTGCTTTACAGTGGTCAGTAACACATGGTCACTATTCATGACTTTTATTAAGGACAGTGAAGAAAATAGAATCAGTATTTTTTCAGTCTCAGGTTTGAGTGGTTCTCTTAATCTTCCAATTTGCAGCTTTTGAATGTAGTAATATTATTTTGTAGTAAGATATTTTTGAGTAGTAAGATTATTTTATAGAGCCCATTAATGCAGATTTTTAAAGAGGCATGTGCCTTAATAAGGCCTGTGCTTACCAATGGTAAAAACCCCAATCCAAAAAATTACTGCACAGCCCTAGCCAGTGTGGCTCAGTTGGTTGGAGCATCATCCTGTACACCAAAAGGTGGCAGGTTCAATTCCCTGTTGGGGCACATACCCAGGTTGTGAGTTCAATCCCAGATCAGGGTGTGTGTGGGAGGCAAGTAATCATAATCAGTGTTTCTCTCCCACATCGATGTTTCTCTCTCTCTCCCTTCCTCTCTCTGAAATCAATTTTTTTACATTACTGCATAGATTATAAATTTAAGATAGCTGAATTCTGACAATTTTATGACTAGCATTCAGAAAGTAAGAGTATGTCAGTGTTTTTGAATTCTTTTTTGGCTTAGAACTATTAGGTACTTAGAACTTTAGAAAAATGTAACTTGTGTAAAATTCTTAATAATCAGACAATCGCCAAGCTGGTAGTCATTTTAAGTTGGAAGGGTTTGAATGAAAATTTCATTTTTTCGCCCTGAATTTCATTAAAACTTTTCATTGCACAAAGAGAAATGAGCCTTTCCTGCTATCCAGTTTATCTTTTTATATTACAGATACTCAGTGTGATCCACTTGATTATTAGAAGTCCTAGATAAATCATCTTACTTTAGAAATAATATCAGCAGGAAATATCTTTTGACAAAAATGTCATGAACAAAAGACATGAATAAAATATATGATATTTCAATCTATTTTACCTAAGTTTGAATAGGATTGAAAGAATTTACCCTGAGGTAATTAGCAAACTGCATTCTCAGATAAAGTATTATCTAAAAAAAGTTTTCCCATTGAATGTTGTGCTTTACTTACTTTTTATTCATTTTTAATATCTTTATTTGTTGTGCAGAGAAGTTAAGGTCTCATGCATAAATTTATAACAGTATAGAAGTTATAAAATTGTTTTGTTTGTTTTAGCTTAGCATGTGGTCATATAAGTTAATTCATTCTAGCTTGTCTAATTGAATATAATAATTTTTACTTGCTGTTTAGTGAAATTTAAGATTGTGAATATTGCTTAGCTGTTTTATGAGAGACAATAACAAGTAGAAAACACAAGTCAATTGTTTTAGCCTTAATGAAAAGTTATATTAATTTACTTGAATAATTTTTGGTTTAAATAGACTGGTCTTACCCCCTTGATGGAAGCTGCTTCTGGAGGGTACGCTGAGGTTGGAAGAGTTCTCCTTGATAAAGGAGCAGATGTCAATGCCCCCCCTGTGCCTTCCTCAAGAGATACTGCTTTAACAATAGCAGCGGACAAAGGCCACTATAAATTTTGTGAGCTCCTCATTAGTAGGTGGGTAAATTTTTTATTTATATATAGAACTTTCTACTTTCACCTTAATAAAATTGTTCTACTTTACTAACTTTTTAAAGAACAGATTGTTTACATGATATTTTATAACAGATAAAAGACAAATAGAGAAAAATAGAAAAAGTTTTCCTCTTCTCATAGGAAACAAACTACATTAACATCTTTTGATTTTATAGAGGAGCCCATATTGATGTTCATAACAAGAAAGGAAACACACCACTTTGGTTGGCATCCAATGGTGGACATTTTGATGTGGTGCAGTTGCTGGTGCAAGCAGGTGCTGACGTAGATGCAGCAGATAACCGGAAAATCACACCTCTTATGTCAGCATTTCGGAAGGTAATTTGATATGGGTGAGGGGGGAATAAAATTTAACAATTTTAAATCAATTCTAAGTTAAAACCATATAAGAAAGATAAATTGACCTTAGGTAAACTACTATAAATCTATATACAAATAACTGCCTTATTTTCACTTTTTGTGGCTGAATCTAATAGCTATATGATAGTTCACTACAAACAACTTTATTAGATTAACTGATGTCTAGACTAGTTTTGTTATGTCATTGTACATAAAGCATTAGATGTTATATGCAGATGGCTGTCTTCTCTACTTCAGGAGGAAAAAAAATGAGTGGACTCTTTCATAAAAACTTATTATACCATGTATATATAAAGGTTCACTTATGTGTTATATTTTTAAAAGCCCTCCCATTGCATTTATGATAAACTATAAATGACTTAACATGGCTTGCAAAGCCCTGTAGGATATGGTTCATGCCAGCCTCCCCAGACCAGTCATTTATGCTACCCTTCCCCTTGGCTCACTACACTTCAGCAATAAATTTTTTACTGCCTCAGGTCATTTTCTCACTGGTTTTCTTTTCCCAGAATGTTCTTTCCCTTGCATCATCTGGCTCACTTCTACTTAGCCTTTAGCTCCCATTTTAAATGTTAGAGTTCTTCTCTAACACCCAATCTGAAAAGGTCCCTCTTCTTTTTTATAGTACACTATTATTTTCCTCATCCAAATGTGTAGTTACATGTTCAAATACATGTTTACTTTTTATTTAAATATATTTTATTTTTTTGCAGAGAGGAGGGGAGAGGGACAGAGAGTTAGAAATATCGATGAGAGAGAAACATTGGTCGGCTGCCCTCCCACACACTCCCTACTGGGGATGTGCCTGCAACCAAGGTACATGCCCTTGACTGGAATCGAACCTGGGACCCTGGAGTCCACAGGACGATGCTCTATGCACTGAGCCAAACCAGTCAGGGCTACATGTTTACTTTTTTAATGTCTATCTCCTCAACTAGGCTGAAAGAGCCATGAACAATAAGATTCATGATTTTTTAACCACTACTCATACCCAGTTGTTTAGCACAGTACCTAACTCACAATAGCTGGTAGCTAAATAAATATTGAATGAGATAGTATAAGTTATGTGTCTTAGAAAAATATCTTAAGATATTTTCTAGACTTAATTATATTTACAAAATTTTCTTTCCTTTTAATTGAGGTATAATTTATATCCAGTGTAATGCACAAGTCTGAGGTTCATAGTTTAATGAGTTTTGATAAATGTATATGCCCATGTAACTCAAACCCCATAAAGATATAAAATATTTCCATCATTCTAGAAAGTTTTATCATGCCTGTGTTCACTTAATTCCCTGCTTGGAAGGCAACCACTTTTCTGTTTTGTGTCACTACCAGACCAATTTTTGAGGATGTCTTAGGTGGAGAAACTATGCAAGTTTGTTTATGTTATAATAGAATTGACTACAAATTATTCAACCTCTGATAATGACATTTAAGAAGTGTTTTTTCTAGAGTCAAATTATAGGACTCAGATAAATGTGGACAGTCTATCTTGTTTAGTAAGGTGAGAGCCAAAATAATGCTTTGGAATCTAGAACATCCTCTTTGTTTTTAGGACTAATTTCCAAAAACTTTTCTACTTTCCGTGGAAAATGGGCATATTAAATTCAGGAGAAATGTCTTTTGGTCTACCATATATTCCTGAGCATGTTGTACTTATCTTTTTCTGTTTATAAACTCAACACTGATTTTATTTTTATAACTTCAATTTGTAATTCAATAAACTATCTGAAAGTATTACTATACCTTTTACTCTTAAGTTTTTAAGCATATGGGAAAATTTTTAAGAGATTTTTTGGTGTATTTTCTGTTGTACTCTTTACAGGGTCATGTAAAAGTTGTTCAATATTTGGTGAAAGAAGTCAATCAGTTCCCTTCTGATATAGAATGCATGAGATATATAGCAACAATTACAGATAAGGTAGGTTTAATATGTTATTGGAGCACATTTTTGTTTTTTGTGGAAATTATGTGCCAAAATGTGCAGTTAAAGACCTGTTCTTTTGTCCTCTGTGAGACTAACCACCTCGTCTTTCTATGCTTTAGTTTCTCCATTTTTAAATAGAGATGGATATAATACTTCTGATAAATGATTCCCTTACTCTTCTGAACCATAATTACAGTGACTGCAGCCAAAATTTATTACTAGACCACTAGCCCAATTTAGAAAGTTTTCTAAGAACATATAAAGATTTCAGGAGTAGTTCCTTATTTTAATTAAAGATTGATTCATGACTCGACTCAAAGAATAATTTAATTAATTTATTTGAATTAAGCCCTGGATTTTGGTATGCTAATCAGCTCATTTTATTTGGCCTAGTATGTTATATGTTCCTTCATTGAAATAATTCCATATTTCACTATAGGAACTGTTGAAAAAATGTCATCAATGTGTTGAGACAATTGTGAAGGCTAAAGACCAACAGGCTGCAGAAGCAAACAAGAATGCAAGTATTCTTTTAAAGGAACTTGATCTGGAAAAGGTGAGTGGGGAAAAATAATTTTCCTTGTAAAATCTAAGGTAAATTTGCCACTTATAGACCAATAATTTGAACAAAATATTTTTCAAAGGTAATGATTTGTAGATTAATTTTTAATTTGAACCTATCATTCATAAAAAATATTTTGAACCATATAACTGAGGTCTAGTTTTCAAGCAGATCACAATTTACCAAATGATACTTACTGCCTAAGTGGTTTTAATATTAGTCTAAGAAAAAATTTAGTAAAACATTGGAAATCATTTGTTTATTATAAGATCTGGGTTATAAGTGGTTTTTATATCCTCAAAGTAGCCTAGAATGTGTGGTAAAATGGAGAGAGTTAAATAAACAAGATCACTTTTCTGAAGCTCAGTCTGTTTACCAGGGAAATGAGGATGTTGTTATTAAATCCAGAATTTATATTAAAAGAACGGATTCCATGATCAAATAGTCATTCTAGGAATACAAGAGATAGCTTAACCTGAAAATATTTTGTTGATTAAATGAAGAAAAAAGATACAATCATTTTGGAAAATGCTAAAATTTTGACACCAGTTCTTACAAAACAAAACTTATAAGCAAAAAACAGAAGGAAAGATTACTTATACATCAATGAGAAAAAGAGAACTTGCTCAGAATAAAGAATGATTCACAGAAAAATAAATATAGATGGTCAATAAATAGATGGAGAATGCCTAACTTTATAAATAAAGAAATGCACTATAAAAGAGTGATTTAAGTTTTTTTTTTACCAGACTGTCAAAATTTAAAGGTCTGGTAATAGCTGTTGATGGCAAAGGTATGGAGAAATTAGCATTCTAGTATGATTTCTTTATGTATAGCATAAATTAGTATAACTATTAACAGAAGTATTTGACAAATTAATTTAAAAAGTGAATACCTTTATTCTAGCCATTCTACTTATAGAAATTTTATCTAAGATAGATAAATGCTCAAAGATATGAATGTATATGAGGTCAT
Source organism: Murina feae (assembly GCA_004026665.1). NCBI lineage: Eukaryota > Metazoa > Chordata > Mammalia > Chiroptera > Vespertilionidae > Murina > Murina feae. The sequence goes on from PVJC01008465.1 coordinate 34,136, forward strand.
TCATTGTAGAATTGCTTATAATAGGGGAAAAACTGTAAACCTTAAAGTCTTAATAATTAGGGAATTAAATAAATTTTAGTACTTTCATGATAACCTTGATTCTAGTTAAAATAAAAAGGAAAAAAGCTGTCTTCATTTTTTTTTTAATATGGTTTATTGATATTTTACAGAGAGGAAGGAAGAGGGATAGAGAGTTAGAAACATCCATCAGCTGCCTCCTGCACACCCCCCACTGGGGATGTGCCCGCAAGCAAGGCACATGCCCTTTACTGGAATAGAACCTGGGACCTTTCAGTCCACAGGCTGGCGCTCTATCCACTGAGCCAAACTGGTTAGGGCTATCTTCATTTTTAAATAAGGCGAAGTTTGAAATTAGATGACAGCTAAGGTCCCATCCTAATTTTTTTTTTGTAACTACCCCAGGGACGTAAATGGTCAGCAATTCCCTAAGTAGCCAATTGGATTTATAGCAACAGAGTGATGAAATGATTTTTAATTGAAAATACAGTCTCTTCTTTCAGTCCTCAGCCCCTTTCTCATTAACATAGGAAATCGGCAAGTTTTTTCTATAAAATGCCACATAGAAAATATTTTAGGCTTTGCAGGCCATATGCAAAAATCTGAAACTGCAAAAAAATGAAACTATGGATAAGGGGAGACTACTGTATACTTGATATAATCCCTTGCCACATGTATGCTTTGAAATTTTTTTTTCTTTTTAAGAGTTGTCTTTTACTTTCTTGATGTTTCCTTTGAAGCACAAAAACTTTTATTTCTCATGATGTCCAGTTTATTTTTTTTTCTTTTGTTGCTTTTATAAATGTATTTTGAAACTGATATTCATGGGAAACTCCTTATATCATAAACAGAACTATCACTTCATTCTTTATTTTAAATTACTGCTTTGTTGATAATTGATGCATCTTTATTTCAGTCAAGAGAGGAGAGCAGAAAGCAGGCTCTTGCAGCTAAAAGAGAGAAAAGAAAAGAAAAGAGAAAAAAGAAAAAAGAGGAGCAGAAAAGGAAGCAGGAAGAAGATGAAGAAAACAAACCTAAGGAGAATTCAGAACTACCAGAGGATGAAGATGAAGAGGAAAATGATGAAGATGGTGAGAAATGACTCATCAAATTAGTGATAAAATTCTCCTGTGTTTAGCGACTTCATTTTGAATACCTTTGATGTAATTAATTCTAGTTAAATATTCAATTATTTTCATCTGAAATTGACAATTGACTCAGAGTAAATATTTCTAAACATTTTACGTTATAAAATGATATAGAGAAATAGAAGAGGGGGGAAACATATAAATTGAGGAAGTTCAGTTGTAATTTAAGTCTCCCTGTAAAACATTGCGTATGTCCTAAAAACAATACAGTGAAAGAGGTATGCCAGGTTCCACTGGAAAATGGGAGAGATCTGTTTCCTCAATAAATTTTTAGCTAAGGTTCAGGTGCAGAGTTCTACACCACTAGTGTTTATTATTCTCAAAGAGTTGTTTATTATATAGTGCTTGTAGTAAGCAAATAATCTTGCTATATTTGAATTCTAATTCTAAAATCCTATTTTAAATTTTTTCTAAATTCAAACTGTATTGTGATTTTTGGGTAGTTCATGAGACTAACATTTCAGATCTTAAAAGTATTAACTATATAAATGTTTTATACCAATTTAGACATCAAAATATGATATAGTATATTTGTTCTAAAAACAGTAAAGATTTCTTTTTTGTTTGTTTTGTTAATCCTCACCTGAGGACATTTTTGCATTGATTTTTAGAAAGAGTGGTAGGGCGGGGGAGAGACAGAGAGAGAAACATCAATTGGTTGCCTCCTGCACACACCCTGACCCAGGCCAGAGATCAAACCTGCCACCGAGGTACATGTCCTTGACTGGGATCAAACCCAAGACCCTTCAGTCCTTTGGTTAACACTCTAACCACGGAGCAAACTGACTAGGGCAAGATTTCTTTATTTACTGGTAAATATAGGTATAAGGAAAATATGAGTAAAGGACTAAGTTATTACGAAATGTTACAGGTATATATGTAATCATTTATTTTGAAATCTGTGGCTCTCAATGTGATTTTTATCCTTTTTGATAATTTCAGTGGAGCAAGAAGTTCCCATAGAGCCTCCTAGTGCAACCACCACCACCACAATTGGAATCTCTGCAACATCTGCCACATTCACAAACGCGTTTGGGAAAAAAAGGGCTAATGTGGTGACAACCCCCAGCACCAACAGGAAAAATAAGAAGAACAAAACAAAAGAGACCCCTCCCACTGCACCTTTAATATTACCAGAACAACATATATCCTTAACACAGCAAAAGGCAGACAAAAATAAAATAAATGGAGAACCCAGAGGTGGTGGTGCAGGAGGGAACAGTGATTCAGATAACTTGGACAGCACAGATTGCAACAGTGAGAGTAGCAGTGGTGGTAAAAGCCAAGAATTAAACTTCAGTATGGATGCGAATTCCTCTGGTGATAGGAGATACCCCTCACTGCTACTCCATTCCCAAGAAGAAAAAACAAGTACTGCCACTTCTAAAACTCAAACACGGTAAATTTTTCTAATAACTTGACATCCACCTGTTGTTTTTGCATGCTTGACACAGTAAGTTGAGGTTTATTCTTCAAGCACAAGTTGTGTTAACAGTTTAAATCCACCTCATTATCTGTCTTCAGTATTCAGAAGTGAAATTTGTCAATGTCCTAATGTGCTAGTTATAAAATGAGATTATTAAAAATTTTTGTGATTTAATTTTGAAGTTGAAAATATTAGCAGTATCTAGATTTTCACTTTTATCGATTACTAGAGGCCCAGTACATGAAATTTGTGTACTGGGGGTGAGGGGTTCAATCCGGCCTGCACCCTCTTGCAGTCCAGGACTCCTAGGAAGATGTCCACCTCCTGGCTTAGACCCAATCTCCTGACAGCAGTCAGACATCCCACTCGCAGTCCTGGGCTCTCATGATCCGAGACTCCTTGCTCCTTACCACCCGCCTGCAGCAGAGGCAGGAGCAGCTCCCTCTGTGCTTGCCAGCCATGAGCCTGGCATCTGCCTGAGTGGCACTCCCCCTGTGGGAGCACACTGACCACAAAAGGGCAGCTCCTGTGTTGAGCATCTGCCCCCTGGTGGTCAGTGCACATCATAGCAACCAGTCATTCCTCTGGTCCTTCCTCCGTTTGGTCAATTTGCATATTAGGGTTTTATTATATGGTATAGTACAACTTTTTACTTCCAAATCCATTTTTATACTAAAATAGATGTTGGACTCTTTGTCCTATTTCTATTTTTCTGAATTGTTGATAATTTGATGTGCCAAATTTTAATTCAAGTATTTCAGCATAATTTTGTCCATAATATTCTCTTGATTTTCCAACTTAAAATTGATCTTGTATGGGATTTGATATTTCTCTCTTCTCAGGCCTGAAGGTGAAGTGAATTCTAATTCCTTATCAACAAGCTATAAGTCAGTGTCATTGCCATTAAACTCTCCAAACATAAAGCTGAATCTGACTAGCCCTAAAAGGGGGCAAAAAAGAGAAGAAGGATGGAAAGAAGTTGTACGAAGGTAAGAAGAATTAATCTTATCTTTTTAACTTACATAGACCAATTAATTAATGAATAATTTGAATATAGTTATTATTTTAAACTGTAGGCTAAAGCAAAATTAGAAGTAATGTATAAACTTTGCATGCATATTTTATAGGAAACAACAAATATTGGATTTAGAATGACAAAAAAAATTTTTTTTTTTAAACATAAGATTTATAGTTTACAGAATGTCCAAAGCTTCTTCTTAAAGGGAAAATTTTATACTTGACAGCAAGTCACAATGTTATTAGAGCTATGATGTTTGTTTAATGGTCCCATTTTGATTCAGACATCAAGCTTATCTATAATGTTTCAATAAAGTTAGACTTGGCTAGAGAGCATATTCTGAAGAACTGATTAGCTGCTTTTAATGCAATTAGATCATCATAAAAATTAGGGGGGAAAGAAGTCTGTAAAATTAAACTACCTTCCTCCTCAAAAAAAGAAAGAAAGAAAAACACTCACACTCTTGCAGCTAACCCTGATAACTACCTTCACACTGTCTTATACTTAACCCATGATGGTGAAATGACTAAAAGCAGAGAGAGGTCACTGCTTTTTAATGTCATACACAATCCAGATGATACTTCTAGCCTCTGTTCACACTTTACAACAGGGAGTCAGGACAGACATAGATTTACTGATGTGCATTTAATCACCAAAGGGCTGAAGTTTCTGGGCTTTTTTTCTATAATATTCCCAAGATTTTGTGTCCATGAATGCAAACAAAAAAAGAAGTCTTGTCAAAACAGGAGACATGCCCTGACCAGTTTGGCTCAGGGGATGGAGCATCAGTCTGTGGACTGAAGGGTCCCAGGTTCGATTCCAGTCAAGGACATGTACCTTGGTTGCGGGCACATCCCCAGTGGGGGGTGTACAGGAAGTAGCTAATTGATGTTTCTAACTCTCTAGCCCTCTCCCTTTCTCTCTGTAAAAAATCAATAAAATATATTTTTAAAAAAACAAAACAGGAGACAGGATGCACACTTGATCAGATTGATGGAAGTATTATTCATGGCATATAGCCTACTTCATGCTCTAGCTTCCAAAATATCTAAATATATTTTTCCCAACTTGTCTACATTGAAATAATATTTTTTTTATTATTTAGGAGCTGCCATTGGGTATTCTTCTGGAAGGAATGGTGCAAATTTAAAGGTCCCTCCCTCAAAGGGAGAATTCTAGAGTCTACAGTGACCACCTGAAAATAATGGGTGTTATTCTCATCTGGTTGTGCCAGCAAACACTGGGTTTCTTTGATAATCCTGCAGGGCCATCGGGCCATCTTGTCAGATCCCATTAACAGCCTCTAGTCTTCTCTCTGGTAACCACTTGCCTCACATACAAGTGGAAGTCCCAGGCTCTACTTGTAAATTGCTTTTTATGTAGTTCAAATCTAAGGCTTTCTTCTTTATTGCTAAGTATAGCTTGTTGATATTGATAAGCTAGCCTCTGTTTTTCAGTATGAAGTTTAACAATATGGTATGCATTATTTTAACTTAGAAAGAGTCAATACATATGGTCACTGCAGTTTGGCTGATGTGTGACATTTCAGGCAGATTTGAACACTTAAGCTCATTGTAGTCTTTATTTTTTAGGTCAAAGAAATTATCTGTTCCAGCTTCAGTGGTTTCCAGGATAATGGGAAGAGGAGGGTGCAACATCACTGCAATACAAGATGTTACTGGTGCCCATATTGATGTGGATAAACAAAAAGATAAGAATGGCGAGAGAATGATCACAATAAGGTAATTATAGAAAATGTATATTGCTAGTTCTGTGTAGAAATTAAATTTTATTAGAAGCATACTTTTGTTAGTTATAGTAAAGAATTTTCTTTCATGGCAAAGATTACCTGTGGTTTTTTTTAATATTTTTTTTTATCTTGTTTTTGTTTTTCCCCCAGGGGTGGTACAGAATCAACAAGATATGCAGTTCAACTTATCAATGCACTTATTCAAGATCCTGCTAAGGAACTAGAAGACTTGATTCCTAAAAATCATATCAGAACACCTACCAGCGCCAAGTCCATCCATGCAAACTTCTCGTCTGGAGTAGGCACCACAGCAGCTTCCAGTAAAAATGCATTTCCCTTAGGTGCTCCAACTCTTGTAACTTCACAGGCAACAACATTATCTACGTTCCAGACCACTAATAAACTTAACAAGAACGTTCCAACAAATGTACGTTCTTCTTTCCCAGTTTCTCTACCCTTAGCCTATCCCCACCCTCATTTTGCTCTCCTGGCTGCTCAGACTATGCAACAGATTCGGCATCCTCGCTTACCCATGGCCCAGTTTGGAGGAACCTTTTCACCCTCTCCTAACACTTGGGGACCATTCCCAGTGAGACCTGTGAATCCTGGCAACGCAAATAGCTCTCCCAAGCATAATTCTACAGGCCGTCTACCTAACCAGAATGGTACTGTTTTACCCTCTGAGTCTCCTGGACTAGCCACTGCCAGTTGTCCTATCACTGCCCCTTCTGTAGTTGCTGCCAGTCAGCAACTGTGCGTGACTAACACCCGGACTCCTTCGTCAGTCAGAAAGCAGTTGTTTGCCTGTGTGCCTAAGACAAGTCCTCCAACAACAGTGATTTCTTCTGTGACAAGCACTTGTAGTTCCCTGCCTTCAGTCTCTTCTGCGCCAATCACTAGTGGGCAAGTTCCCACCACATTTCTACCTGCAAGTGCTCCTCAAGCACAACTTTCTTCACAAAAGATGGAGCCTTTCTCTGCCATGCCACCCCCAAAAGAAAAAGTGTCCACACAAGACCAACCCATGGCAAACCTGTGTACATCATCTTCAACTGCAAATAGCTGTAATAGCTCTGCCAGTAACACACCAGGAGCTCCAGAAACTCACCCATCCAATAGTCCCACTCCTTCTAACAACACACAGGAGGAGGCTCAGCCATCCAATGTGTCTGAATTAAGTCCTATGTCAATGCCATTTGCATCTAATTCAGAATCTACTCCATTGACTTTGGCATCACCAAGATTGGTTGCTGCTGATAATCAGGATAACAATAATTTACCTCAATTAGCTGTACCAGCACCACGAGTTTCTCATCGAATGCAGCCCAGAGGTTCTTTTTACCCAGTGGTTCCAAATGCTACTATACACCAGGATCCCCAGTCTATTTTTGTTACAAATCCAGTTCCTCTAACACCACCTCAAGGCCCACCAGCTGCAGTGCAGCTTTCTTCAGCCATGAACATAATGAATGGTTCTCAGATGCACATTAACCCAGCAAATAAATCATTGCCGCCATTTGGCCCAGCCACACTTTTCAATCACTTCAGTAGTCTTTTTGATAGTAGTCAGGTGCCAGCTAACCAGGGATGGGGAGATGCTCCACTATCCTCACGAGTTGCTGCAGATGCCTCTTTCACTGTTCAGTCAGCGTTCCTAAATAACTCTGTACTTGGACACTTGGAAAATGTGCACCCTGACAACTCCAAGGCACCTGGCTTCAGACCACCTTCCCAACGAGTTTCTACTAGTCCAGCTGGTAAGTTATTATAAGTATCACTGCAACGCAGGTTGGGACTCTAACAGTATATTCTAATCTAAAACAATAAAGAGTTTACTTTGTATATAATATTGCATAATCTTAAAGAAATGAAAATGTGTCATAAATAGTAAATAGACCCTTTAATGATTGCTGATTAGACAAAAAAGTAGCTATAAGTTAGTCACTCGCATATGACTTATGCTCTTTATCTGATCTCTCTGTCCCTCATAGCAGTGACCTTGTGTTAATCCATTTTCTTAGAATTGGTAAAAGATAATATTAATTAAAAAAGAATTATAGGATGCTTCAGGGACTCCAAGTTTACATTCTTTTTAAATCACAGTGATTGCTTACTTTTCTCAGATTTAAAAAGTTTGAGTTACAAAGGTGTTTAGGTACCAGTCCATAATCTTCATTCTTTGTTTCCAGTCTTGGGTATTCAGACCAAATATTAAATGATGTTGTTTAATAATACTCTGTTATTTACTTTAGATGGAGCTGGTTGAAGGAATCCATTCGTTTTTCTTTATTTTAAAAAGACCAGCTTAGATTTAGTTAATCATTCCTCAAAATCAGAAATTTGTTGCTGAGGAGTTATAAGAAATATATAGAAAGATATAAGCCCAGCCCTGACCGGTTTGGCTCAGTGGATAAAGCGCCGGCCTGCAGACTCAAGGGTCCCAGGTTCGATTCCAGTCAAGGGCATGTACCTTGCTTGCAGGCATATCCCTGGTGGGAAGTGTGCAGGAGACAGCTGATCGATGTTTCTAACTTTCTATCCCTCTCTCTTCCTCTCTGTGAAAAAATCAATAAAATATATTAAAAAAAAAAAAAAAAGAAAGAAAGATATAAGCCCAATGTTGGCTTGGAGATATTTGGAAAACCAGAATCTGTTTTCTAGATTCTAAAAGCCAAATTTCACTCCAATCTGCACTATTCTGAAAAACAAATTAATTAACTGTGGCAGACATATAGTAGCGGTATTACTGCCACTTAACATTTTTACTCTAGTTGGAAAATGTCCCATACTACATCCTTCCTTTTTTTGCTAATTATAAATTGATCTATGTTGTTTAAAATTTGTGAATTTATGGACATGGTAAGCCTTAGTTTTCATATCTGATATGTTTCATTTACTTGTCTTTTGAAGAGAATGTAGCTGTTGTATCTTCTTTCAAATAGAAATACAACTTTACATGAGACTATCTACGGTCCAAAATATTATCTTAGGATTTTTTTTTTTATAAATAGGTATCTATTTTAACATTTCATTTTGGGGAAACTGAGGTTCTCAAAGGCCCCAGAACAAAAGAATTCATTGCCAATGCTCAGACTGTGATAGAAGGCATTATTAATTCTTGATTTGACTGCCACTAATATGTGAACTTATATGGTACCTTAGCCAGAGTTGGACTTCAGAGTTCTAATTTTCCAGTGTCTGAGCCCTTTGGACTTCACATACTACATCCCAGAAATGTATAGATTATGAATATCTGGGGGATGGGGAGGAGTAAAGGAAATCATCTGTTTAGTTTGGTTTTGGGACCTGAATTATTCAGATCCATAATATCAAAATAATTTATTGCTAATTAAAATAATAAAAAGCAAGCATTAATCCTGGGGTCAACATTTCTTAATTGCCTGTACTATTTCTTTTGCTGGTGTTCTTCTCTATGGATAATTTACTCTCCTACTTTACAAATAAAAATACTTAGGAAGATGAGAAGGGATATGAAAAATTGGAAACCTCGAATACTGCTGGTGGAAATTTAAAATGGTGCAGCCACTGGAAAAAGTTTGACATTTCCTCAAAAACTTAAACAGTTACCATATGTTCTAGTAATTTTACTCCTAGATATACCTAAGAGAAGACAAATGTCTGCACAAAAACTGGTGCATAAATGTTCGTGACAGCATTATTGATAATAGCCAAAAAGTGGAAACAACCCACTGTCCCTCTAATGATAAGTGGAAAATCGAAATGTGGTATAGTATCTAATCTAATAAAAGAATAGTATGCTAATTGTGTCACTGTGCAAGCCACACCTACCAGCCAATCAGAGCGACTATGTGCAAGTTAACCCAAACAAGGTGGTGGCCGGCAGCCACGGAGCTGGAGCGAACAGGAGGCTTGATTGCCCCAGCGATAGAGGAAGCCAAGCTTCCCGCCTGCCTTGGCTGGCTGTGCCTCTGCTCAAGGCAACAAAGTTTCAATTATAGAAAATAAATAAATCCCAGATACCTGCTTCCAGCCAGCCTCACTGGGAGCTTGGGTAGCTGGGGGCTGTGGCCAGTCTTAAAACACCCCTCAGCCCCTCACCCAGGCTGGCCAGGCACCCCATCGGGAACCCCACCCTGATCCGGGACACCCTTCAGGGCAAACCAGCCAGCCCCCACCCATGCACCAGGCCTCTATCCTATATAATAAAAGGGTAATATACAAATTGACCCTAACAGCAGAACGACTGGGAATGACTGGTCACTATGACACACACTGACCATCAGGGGGCAGTCACTCAATGCAAGAGCTGCCCGTGGTGGTCAGTGCACTCCCACAGGGGGAGCTCTGCTCAGCCACAAGCCAGGATGATGGCTGCCAGTACAGCAGTAGTGGTGGGAGCCTCTTCTGCCTCAGCAGTGCTAAGGATGTCCGACTGCAGCTTAGGCCTGCTCCCCGCTGGCAGGTGGACATCGCCCAAGGGCTCCCGAGCTGGCAGAGGGATGTCTGACTGCCAGCTTAGGCCCGATCCCCAAGGGGAGCGGGCCTAAGCCAGAATGGGGACATCCACCGAGGGGTCCCAGACTGCGAGAAGGCATAGTCTGGGCTGAGGAAACCCCCCCCCCCAAGTGCACAAATTTTTGTGCACCGGGCCTCTAGTCTATAATAATCAAAGCATAATATGCTAATAAGACCAGACGACCTTCCACACCAAGCCAAGGTTATGAGGAAAGCCCGGATCCCAGTGCCTGCCAGTGGCCAGAGGGAAGCCCAGATCTTGGGTGCCAGAGGGAAGCCAGTGCTGGCACCTGGGAGAATTTCATGCATCAGGCCTCTAGTGTCTATATAATGAGATACTATTTTTATTATAATACACTAGGGGCCCAGTGCACAAAAATTTGTGCACTTTGGAGGGGGTCCCTCAGCCCGGCCTGTGCCCTCTTGCAGTTTGGGACCCCTCTGGGGATGTCCACCTGCTGGCGTGCCTTGCCAGCCTGGGTGAGGGGCTGAGGGCTGTTTTCAGGCTGCCCACAGCCCCTTCAGGGTTTGGGTCCCTACTGGAGTGCCTGGCCAGCCTGGGTGAGGGGCTGAGGGCCGTTTTCAGGCTGGCCACAGCTCCCATTGACCCAAGGTCCCAGCGAGGCTGGCTGGAAGCAGGTTTCTGGGGTTTATCTACTATAATTGAAAGTTTGTTGCCTTGAGCAGAGGCCACAGCCGGTCTAGGCAGGCAGTTTCCTCCATCACTGGCCTCCTGTTTGTTCTAGCTCCATGGCTGTTGGCCACCATCTTGGCTGGGTTAATTTGCATATCGCTGCTCTGTCTGACCGGTGGGCATGGCTTGGCTGGTGGGCGTGGCTTAGGTACAATAGAGTGAGGGTTAATTTGCATATTACTCTTTTATTAGATTAGATTAGTTGTAGTCATAATCCTATATAATAAAAGGTTAATATGCAAGTTGACCGAATGGCAGAACGTCCGGTCACTATGACACACACTGACCACCAGAGGGCAGATGCTCAACACAGGAGCTCCCCTGAGAGCTTCTGAACTGCGAGAGGGCGCAGGCTGGGCTGAGGGCCCGCCCCCCGCTTCCCTCCCCCCACCCCGCTTCCGAGTGCACGAATTTCATATACCGGACCTCTAATATATTAACATATATATGTATATAGCCTAAGTGAGCACCCAACTGTCCAGTAGTTATGACACACAGTGACCATCAGGAGGCAGACGCTCAGTGCACAGGCATAGAAACATGGAACAGGCTGATGAATCTCAGAGGTGAGGGCGGAGGGCGAGAAGAGATTAACCAAAAAATCTTATATGCATACTAGAGGCCTGGTGCATGGATTCATGTTCTGATGGGATCCCTCAGCCTGGCCTGCAGAGATCAAGCTAAAACTGGCCCAGTGCATGAATTCATGCACCGGTGGGGTCCCTTGGCCCTCACCTTTGGGGATCCAGCTGAAACTGGCTCTCCAACATCCCCTGAGGGGTCCTGGATTGCGAGAGGGCTCAGGCCAGGCCAAGGGACCCCCCCACTGGTGCACGAATCCATGCACCAGGCCTGTAGTTTCTATGTAATCAGATATAATAGAGAGAAAGGAAGTACTGCCCTGGCTGGTGTTTCTCAGTAGTTATAGCATCATCCAGCTCACTGGGTTCACTGCCCCACCACCCCCAACCCCGGGGCACATGCAAGAGGTAACCAGTCAGTATATCTCTCTCACATCATTGTTCTTCCTCTCTTTCTCTCTCTCCCCCTTCCTCCCCCACCCTCTCTCCCTTCCACTTTCTGAAAAGCAATGGAAAAAATATCCTCAGATGAGGATTAAAAAAAGAAAAGAGAAGAAAGGAAGTACTGATTTATGCTACAACATGGATGAACTTTAAAAACAGTGTGCTAAGTGAAAGAAGTCAGTCACAAAAAACACATATTGTATGATTCCAATTATATGAAATTTCTAGAATAGGCAGGCAATCTATAGAGACAGAAAGTTTATTAATGGCTACTTAGAGGTGGGGATATGTGGTTAGGACAATGGAGATTGACAGGTAATGTATACAGAGTTTCTTTTAGGGTAGGCAGAATTGTTCTAAAATTGATTGTGATGGTTGCACAATCCTGTGAATTATATAATTTAAAGACAAACCTCTGAATTATATATTTTAAACATATGAGTAAGACCAGCATGAAAGAAGTTTTGACAGTTTTTTGTTGATATTAACTACTTTTTCCTGAAATGAGCACCTATAATCCTTTTCCATACCCTTGTACCCTTTCCCAAATACCTTCTCCAGAGAAAGAAATGGAATTTGAGAAGACTGTTAATTTAAATTTATACAACCTAGATAAAAACTTTCATATAGTTGGTAACTGGTTTTTATTTATCAGATGGCATACTGGAATTATTTTTAATAGTATGCTTTTCCTCCCTGTTAGGAAGGAAACATTAGTACTTTTGTTATTCATCTTTCATAGAAAATGACTATAATATAGATGCACAGCTGCGCTTTGAGATTTTCCCCAAAAGCAGAAGTTATTGATGGGTACCACTTAGTCACAACATACACTCATTTCGTGTCCCCTCCAGTGAAAACTGATCTAGCTGATAACTGCCATTCTTAAACATTAGTCTCACTTTTCTATGTCTAGTGCTGTTTGGTGATATCCTTCTGGAATGCAAGAAAAAAAATGGGTTTGGGCCATACAGCACATATTAAATGGGTTATTTTTGCTATGATCTATGAAATTAACTACATGCTTTCTCCTTTTTAAAAAGGAATTAATTGAACCTTGAATTTTCCATTTTAAAGCCTTGGCTAATTTGGATGTCTTGGGCCTGTTTTATTTCAGGGTTACCATCCATTGACCCATCAGGCAGCTCCCCATCTTCCTCTTCTACTCCTCTGACAAGTTTTTCCGGCATACCAGGAACACGTGTTTTCCTGCAAGGGCCAGCTCCTGTTGGGACTCCTAGTTTCAACAGACAACATTTTTCTCCCCATCCTTGGACAAGCGCCTCAAACTCATGTAGGGATCCTGGAGGAACACTTCCCAAAAAGTCTTGAATAAGTTATTAAACCATTTGTTTCAGGGAACACTATATTGTAACTTTAGTATTCTAAATATTATGCAAGTACCTAAGGTTTGTATTGTAGTCATATCAAAAATCATCAGTCATTTGTAGGATAGAAAACTTGAGAAGAGTCAAGCCCTTCTTCCAAGCCAGAAATGTTTACATTGGGACTTAGATCAAGAGAGGTACTTCAAGTAGTTTTGTAAAAGGACCGTTTGGGGAGTATTGTGAAATAATTTCTTAAATCTGAAAAGAAGTTGAATTTATGTATTTGGTCAGTGTGGTATGATTCCTTGTTTATTTATTTATTTATTACACTTTAGGCATTATTGCAATTTATAAGTAAAAGTATACCTCTATTCTGACTTATTTATTTCAATATTTTTAATAGATGAAATTCTAACAGTACTTGAACAGGATTTTTTATTTTTTTAATGAGCATCAAGAGGTAGACAGTGAGTATTGGTCCTTTTGACAAAGAATACTTCCCATATTACCTGACAGCCCCATTAAGAAACAAAGCCATGAGTGAATCCTTTGATGCTTTGCTAATATTTAACTTTTCTTCCTTATCGAATAAAAAGGACTGTAGAAAGAGAATAATAAATAAAAACAACTAATAAGTATAAAGGGCCACCAGCTGTTTTCCAGACAATATGCTAGGTACTGTGTAAACATTGTCACATTTACGTTAATTTGAAATATGACAATATATATTTTGATAAGATAACTTAGAACTAGAATAAGAATAAATATGGCCTTCTTTTCTAATCTTGTTCAGTTAATAGTCTGGAAAATTTTTTTAGACTATTTGTTTATACTTCCTATAGGCAGAAGGTAGTGAAGGTTATTGTTTATAGAACTTACATATTCTCATTTGAATGATCTTATAAAATTATGAATTTTTCTTTACAGAACCTATGTTTTGGAATAGATCTTTCCAACAAGGTTTCTCATATTCTTATCATTAGTTTTTATATGTAATAAAACAATAGAGAAATATTTTGCCACCAGGTGACTCTCCTATTCCATCTGTTTCTTCGGGATCATCTTCACCTCTTTCAGCCACTTCTGCCCCACCAGCATTGGGCCAACCAAAAGGAGGCAATGCCAGTCAGGATCGAAAGATACCTCCCCCCATTGGAACAGAGAGACTAGCCCGGATTCGTCAAGGAGGGTCTGTCGCACAAGCCCCTGTGGGGACCAGTTTTGTCGCTCCTGTTGGACACAGTGGAATCTGGTCATTTGGTGTCAACGCCATGTCAGGTACAGTTACCTTGCCCTCTGTCTGGAGGGATATCTCAAGAAAGTTGTGAAATTTTGCCATTAAAACTTAGTTCCTTAAAAATAAAATTAAAAAAAAAAACAACTTATTTCCAACATTTAACAATCAGTAGTGGTGTTTATGCTTTTGAAGAATTTGACCCAGTCTCAGGGTCTGGGATGTTATATTTTATATAATATAAGCCTGGTGCACAACATTTGTGCACTGGAGGG
>PVJC01008466.1:0-48509 GCA_004026665.1 Murina feae
GTATTCAGTTACCACCATTTACCACTTTCTCACATGATGAATTATGTCAACTGATGCCAATCTCTGAGCCTTTGGGTGTGTTTCCCAATGGGAGTCCTAGTTAGAGGTGGGAGGGAGCCTGGCCCTTCAGTCTGATTTTGCTTCTCAAACACATCACAGCTGCTTTCAAAATAGTCTTCTGTATATGACTCTGGTGATACTGTTTTTTTTTAAATAAATCTTTATTGTTCAGATTATTACAGATGTTCCTTTTTTTTTAAACCCCCATAGCTCCCCTCCACCTGGTTCTCCCCTCCACCCTGTGCCCTTACCCCCACCCCTGTCTTCGTCCATAGATGTAAGATTTTTGTCCAGTCTCTTCCCATACCCCTCACACCCCTTCCCCCTGAGAATTGTCAGTCCATTCCCTTTCTATGCCCTTACTTCTATTCTATTCACCAGTTTATTCTGTTCATCAGATATTTCTATTGACTTAATTGTTATATTTCCTGGTTATAGGCATTTGTTGTCCCTTTATTGTTCATAGTTTTTATCTTTACCTGTCTCTTCTTCTTCCTCTTCTCAGAGAATGTCCTTCAACATTTCAAATAATCCTGGGTTGGTGGTGATGAACTCCTTTAGTTTTTCCTTGTCTGTGAAGCTCTTCATCTTACCATCAATTTTACACGATAGCTTTGCTGGATAGAGTAATATTGGTTGTAGGTTCTTGCTATTCATCACTTTGAATATTTCTTGCCCCTCCCTTCTGGCCTGCATGGTTTCTTTTGAGAAATCAGCTGACAGTCGTATGGGTACTCCCTTGTAGGTAATTAACTGTTTTTCTCTTGCTGCTTTTAAGACTCTCTCTTTGTCTTTTTCTATTGGCATTTTAATTATGATGTGTCTTGGTGTGTTCCTCCTTGGATTCCTTTTGTTTGGGGTTCTCTGTGCCTCCTGGACTTGTAAGTCCATTTCTTTCACCAGGTGTGGGAAGTTTTCTATGATTATTTCTTCAAATAGGCTTTCAATATCTTGCTCTCTCTCTTCAGGTACCCCTATAATTCTGATGTTGGTACGCTTAAAGTTGTCCCAGAGGCTCCTTACACTATCTTCATATTTTTGGATTCCTGGTTGCCTGTTTTTTGGTTCCTGGTATTTCATAACTTTGACTTGATTCTTGCTGTCCTCTGGTCTGCTGTTGGATTTCTGTATATTATTTTTTATTTCAGTCAGTGTTTGCTTAATTTCTGATTGGTCCTTTGCCATTTTTTTGGTATTCTCATTAAGTTCCTTGAAGGTCTCACTTAGTTCCTCGGAGGTTCGTAGAAGATTTTTGAGTAGCTTTATAACTGTGGTTTTGAACTCTATATCCAGTCATTTGCTTTCCTCCATTTCTGTCATTTGTGATCTGTTTCTTTGTCTCCGCATTTTGGCTGGTAGAGTGGCGTTTTCTGTCGCAGCTGCAGTCTGTTAATTTGGTTGCAGGCAGGGAGGCAGGTGCGCAGCTTGGGGCAGGGTCTCAGAGTCACTGGGGCGGAGCAACCTGTGATGGCTGCCACTCAGCCAGCTCTGCGGCGCTATTCCACACCCTGGCGTCTGCGCGCCCGAGTCCCATGTCTTGGAAAGCTGCAAACAGTTCTGCTAGAACGCCACAGTCGTCTTCTGCCCCGTTGCCAGACTGCCCGCACAGCATTCAGTGCGACCCCAGAGCTTGTAAACCGCGCCGACGCCGCCCTTTCCCACCACCGCCGCAGCTGCCCCATGCATCCCTACGTTTTTATTTTGGCGCCGAGAACGAGAACTTCGATTCAGTCTCGATGCGCTCCTTCTCTTCTAGTTGTAACACGTCCACTCCCTTGGTTCTGGAGTATGGTTGTTTAGGTTTATTGTTGTATTTTTTAATATTTGTGGGAGGCTGCGCATTGAGGTATATACCTTATGCCGCCATCTTTGTTCTCCTCGGTGATACTGTTTTTTCATCTGTCCCTTAGAGCTTAGGAGTGGCAATAGCTCTACAATTACTAATCCTGATTTGTAGCATTATTCCTTGTGGTTCTCTTACACTTCCTAACCCGAACACCTTTTTAATTTTGTTTTTAACTTTTAAATCTTTATTATTGAAAGCATTACTTATGTCCCTTTTTCCCCATTGGCCCCCTCCAGCTTACCCCTGTCCCCCACCACAGGCCTTCACCACCCTATTGTCGATGTCCATGGGTTATGCATATATGCATACAAGGTCTTTGGTTGACTACCTCCCACTCACCCACCCTCCCCGGCCTTCCCTCTAAGATTCCGCATTCTTTTCCATGTCTGGATCCACTCTGTTCATCAGTTTATTTTGTTAATTAGATTCCACATATGAGTTGAGAGCATGTGATACTTACCTTTCTCTAACTGACTTATTTCACTTAGCATGACACTCTCTAGGTCCCTCATGCTGTCTGAAAGGATAACATATTCTTTTTACTGCTGCATAGTATTGCATGGTATAAATGTACCACAGCTTTTTAAATCTACTCATCTACTGATAGGCACTTGAGCTGTTTCCAGATCTTAGCTATTGTAATTTGTGCTGCTATGAATATAGGGGTGCATACATTTATTCTGAATGGTGTTTTGGGGTTTCTTAGGATATGTTCCTAGAAGTGGGATCACTGGTCAAATGGCAGTCCCATATTTAATTCTTGAGGAGACTGCATATTGTTTTCCATAAATGCTGCACCCCCAACATCTTTTTAGATATATTCCATATTAAGTCCTCAACACTTTTGTTAATTTGAATGTCATCTAGAGGATGTGACCACCAGTTGACCCATGAACTAGTGGACCTGGAGAGTTGGAGGCCCCTTACCTTCCCCCTGAAAACTTTCCTTGGAATGTACATTCTGCCCATTGTTCCCTCAGCTAGACCCACTTTCAAGGACAGTATTGTGAGAAAAATGTGTTATTGAGACTCTCTGGACACTATACATGACTGAATCCAGTTAAGGCCTCCATATAAACTTTTAAGATATGATAACCAGGTTCAGAGAGCAACTCATTGCAGCCTCCCAAGCCAACCCTTGTATGTAAGTTCTCTTGCTTATTAAACCTACCGCCCACCAATGTAGAGTAACTTGCCTCTTTCTTCAGTTTCTCTTTGCCCTTTGTGTGGGAGGGGCCAGTTAAAGATTTTGCCTGGACAACTCCTGAGTTTGAAAATTGACAGCCATCGATTCTTATGGGGGCCCTGATGGAGATACTGAGATAAATCATCATGAAATTTCAAAATGCCAAAGAAAAAGAGAAATACCTTAAAGCTACTGGAGAGGAAAAGAAAACAAATTAGCAGATATTCTCTTAAGCAACACTTGCTGACAGATCACATCAGAATGATGGTTTTAATATTCTAAAGAAAAATTACTTTGAATCTAGAATTCCATTCCCAGCCAAGTTATCTTGAGGGGAAAAAAATAAAACATTTCATACTTTCAAGAATTATAGCCTTCTTACCACAGATCTAGGCAACCTTTCTTAATAATGCATCTCTAGTGAAATTTTGGTGAAAACCAAGAAAAAGATAAAGAATTTTTTAAAATATGGCACTAAATGATGTGATTAAAACATATCCTGTAATGACAATTTATGCAGAGGTCTAACAACAACCAGTGTAAATTGCAAAAGAAGGCTCTATAAAAACAGTCCTCATTCAAAAATAAAAAGGAAGTGGATTATAAGCAGGAGAATAGTCAGAAGGCTAAAAATTGGCAATATTAAATAGATTATGTTTTGTCAAGAAGAAACGAAAGGCAATTAGAAACTTCTGGGAAAATGAAATGAAATTTTATGAAAAGTCATAGTGTAAATGTGAAGGAAATAAAGGTATTGAATGAGTTAACAAAATATGGGGTAAAATGCTAGTGAATCAATTTGATTTTGATAGTAGCAGCATTCTTCCTGGGAGGGAGAAGAGGTGGAATTAAAGGTCAGAGCAGTATGTTCTTCATTGTACATAATTGTGAGTCAAGTGTCCTTTCCAAAGGTGAGGAAAGAAGAACAGAAAAAAAAAATAAATAAATAAATAATCCTATATAATAAAGGCCTAATATTCTAAGTGTCCACTTGTCCATTCAACCAATCAAAGCGTAATATGCTAATGCTTTCATGCTGTTTCCTCCACTTGCTAAGGCCACTCCACCACTCGTTATGATGTGCACTGACACCAGGGGCAGACGCTTCAATCAGTGGGTTAGCTGGATGCTGGGGTCTGGCTGATCAGGACTGAGCAAGACAGGCTGGACATAACCTGGAGCCCTAAACCCTAACCTTCCCTGGCTGGCCAACCTCCCACATCCCTCCCCAGCCCTGATCGTGCACCGGTGGGGTCCCTTGGTCTGGCCTGCGCCCTCTCACAATCTGGGACCCCTCGAGGGTTGTTGGAGAGCTGGTTTCAGCCCAATCTGGCCAGCCTGAGGAACCCCACTGTGCACAAATTTGTGCACCGGGTCTCTAGTAATAATAATTTTTAAAAATGGGGGAGGACTAAGAATGCAGAAAACAGGGTGAAATAAGTTGAAATTTATTCTTTCATATCAAGAATCAAGATCTAATACATTAAGTTTATAACAGGAAGTAAAACAGCTAATATCTAGAAGTGCTAGTATATACAAATTTTAAAAAGTAGTTACATTTAGAGACTAGGACAATTTGTGGGATGTGCCTAGCAAGATAATGAGGGACAGAGACTGTTGCTTTCCATGACAATGACTTTTGTGTGATATATTTTATCATAATTATATATGTATTATCTTACCTTATACTTAATAAAATAAAAATATTCAAAGGGTACATACAAAGAAATGTAAGAGATGATATTATAAAGTGTTATACCTGAAAGACAAATGGTGAAATATATTTAGGGAATACAAAAGGGGGAGATCATTATGGGCTAAAAATTAGAGAAACTTTCATAAAGGGGGAAACAAGAAAATATGAAGATCACGTCATTTTAGTTGGGATGCATATGTGTTTGTATGTGTTACACTAACAAAAGCTAGTGACATGAGAAAGAAATCTACAATTCATTTTTTCTCTAGTCAGAAATAGTTATAAAAGTAAAGTGAAATGAAATTGTAGTGAAATAATAACCATCATTTTTGTACCTCTAACACCTAGCTTGTTGAGCGACCCTAAACATTGCTATATGCAAATGATTAGTTAATAAATGAAGGAATGAATTGCAAATGATTACGAAATTACTGAAGGAAAGCATTCATATATGCAAAAAAGAAAGTCATAGCTTGATATATAAAATATACCAATATAACAAATGTATCATAGATTGGAAAAATCTCTCGCATAGAGTGTCGAAGCTATAGGAAAGGCCATCATCAGCTTTGTGTTGTATAAAACCATCAAGTGCATATGAGGCTCAGTGAAAACAGAGAACTGTGATAACTGCTAATCTCTGGTCTTCGTACTCAAATCATTTCAGATACTGGTTGGAGAAAGATTTAGGGTAAGGTAATAAGCAACCATGCTGAGGAAGTCCAGATACAGTATCAAAGTTACAAAAACAGAACAGAGCAGAAGACCTGAATTCTAGGCACAGGCAGTCAATTAGAATTTGGCTGACTTCTCATATTCATGGCTATTGGAGGGTTTGCTGGACGTAATTAAAATAAATCAGGAAGTATTTCTCTCTGCATTTCTACTTTCTCAACTACAAGTTCTGTAGTTTGGAAAAAAAGAGAGGGTAGTTTTATAACTTTAACCAGGTCATTCCTAGGCTGGAAACACATTTACCTTTCACTATCCAATTCCCATGTCTCTGTAGTTAGTGACCCAGAGTAGTTGCTTTATTGATATTTTTGGGGAAGAAGGCAATTCCTAAAGTTCTGACTTATTAAGTCACTTCAAAATTGATCTCAGAATTCTCTGCTTGAAAACTTCAGTGATGGTGACCCCACACTGGCTGGGAAAAAGCTCTTCTATTTGTAAATAGTGGCACATGGTTCATATTCCTCCTACCTCCTGGACACAGATCCGAAATACTGCCCAACATGTGATTGCCATCGTAGAATAATGGGGTATTCTGCCTTATTTTGAGTTCTATATATCTATTAAGTGAATTTATTTTTTTTGGACAGCCATGCCAAGGAGTTTACTCATATTGAATTTATAATTATTTTTTTATTTTTTTTCCTGCATGGATGCATATGGAACCATAACTTTCTCATTTTATATTTATGTATTTTGTAAACAAAATTATATTTTGAAGTAACCCCTATTATATATGAAACCAGCCTAAAAATAAAAATAGTATAACTTGCATTCAGTGAAATTTGCATATTAACTGTACAGTTCTGCTTGTTTTGACAAATTTATATATCATGTGACCATTGCTGCAATCATGATGATAGTTTTATTGCTCAAAAATATTACCTCGTATAGTTTTGTAGTCAACCAGTCTTCTGCTCCCACGTCTGGCAACCACTGATGTGTTTTCTATTCATACAATTTTGCCTTTGTAAGAATGTCATTTAAAGAAGCCATACAATATATAGGCTTTTGACTATGGCTTGTTCATTTAGTACAGTGCATTGAAGATTCAGTTATATTGTTGCGTGTATCAATTGTTGGTTCCTTTTTACTGCTGAGTAGTATTCCATCGTGCACAAATACTACAGTCAGGTGTACCCATTTCCCTAACCTGCTTTTAGAAATGTGATTTGCACATATTTTCTTCCTGTCTTTGACTAGTTTTTTTCAGGCTCCTGACATTGTCTTTTTAAAAAGCATTTTATTGGGGTGACATTTGGTTAATAAAATTATATATGTTTCAAGTGTACACTTCTATAACACATCATCTGTATATTGTACTGTGTGTTCACCCTTTAAAATCAAATCTGTCACCATACATTTCACCCCCTTTACCTCTTACTATTCCCATCCCTTTTTTCCTCTGGTAACCACCTCACTGTTGTCTGTGTCTGCTAGTTTTTGTTCATCTTCTTTGTTGCTTTTAGTTTTATACCCCACTTATGAGTGAAATCATATTGTTTTTTACTTTTCTGTCCGACTTATTTTGCTTAGCATGATATTCTCAAGATCCATCCATATTATCACAAATAGCAGTATTTCGTCTTTTCTTATGTCTAAGTAGTATTCCATTGCATATATCTACCACAGCTTCTTTATCCAGTCATCTATTGAAGGATACTACAGTTGTTTCCATGTATTTGCCACTGTGCATAATGTTGCACTAAGCATCGAGTACATATATCTTTATGAATAAATGTTTTCAAATTTTTCTAGTAGATAACCAGAAGAGTGACTGCTGGGTCATATGGTAACTCTATTCCTCTTTTTTTTTTTTAGGAATTTCCATACTGTTTTCCATAGTGGCTGTACCAGTTTACATTTCCACTAGCAGGGTTCCTTTGTCTTCACAACCTCTCTAACCCCTAGCTATTATCTTTTGAAGAGTAGATGCTCTTAATTTTGATAAAGTGTAATTTTTCAACTGTTTAATGGACTATGCTTTGGCTGTTGCATCTAAGAAATTAGTGTTTAACTCAATACAAAGATTTTCTCTTATGTTTTAACAAGTGTATAGTTTTAGGCTTCAGTGATTGATTTTCAGTTAATTTTTGTATGAGGTGAGAGGTATGGATTGAGGCTCATTTACAAATATTTTTACCCATTGTTATATGTATAATAATCTCAGGAACATTTGTTGAAATAACTGTCCTTTCTCCATTGAGTTACTTTTGCCACTTCATGAAAAATTAATACTATATGTGTGCATCTAATTCTAGAGTCTCTATTGTGTTCCATTTGTTTTTATGTCTGCCTGCTTTCCCACATTAGACAAAAGTTTTATACTAAGTTTGGAAATCAGGTAATTGTGAAACTTCCAATTTGTTCTCTTTTTTCAAAATGTTTTGACTATTCTATTTTATTTGCCTAGCTGTATGGATTTTAGAGTAAGTTTGTTGATTTCTAAAAATATATCCTGGGATTGGGATTATATTGAATCTATAGATCATTTTGGGGATAATTGGCATATTAATAGTTTTAAACTTTTAATCTGTGAACTGTTAGATTATTCCATTTATTTTTAGATCATTTTTTATTCCTTTCGTCAGTGTTTTGTAGTTTTTAGTATAAAGATTTTGCACTCATTCAAAATTTGTAAGATTTTACAGATATTCCTTTTTTGGGTGCTGTTGAAAATGGTAACTCAAAAATTTAAATTTGTGAGTATTCGCTATTAGTATATAGAAATATGATTAAATATTTATATTGAAATTATATTCTTCAACCTTGATATGAATTAGTTTGTTGCTTTTTACAGTGAGAGGATGGGAGGGACAGGAGGAGGAGGAGGAGGAGGAGAAGGAGGAGGAGGAGGGGAAATGAGAGGCATTGGTTTGTTGTTCCACTTATTTATACATTCATTGGTTGCTTCTTGTATGTGCCCTGAGAGAAGGTCGAATCCACAACCTTGTTGTATCAGGATGATGCTCTAACAAACTGTGCTACTCAGGGCACTCACTAATTAGTTTTAATAGTTTTTTTTAAAGCTTCTTTGAGAGATTTTCTGTATAGACAATCATGTCATTTTTAAGTAGAGACAGTTTCTTCATTTCCAATGCGTATGCCTTTTACTTCTTTTTCTTGCACCTTTATTATACTTTTACTTTTTTATTTAGCCTATTGTTCTAGCCTGTCAGGAACTTTGGAATCATGAAATTATCACCTAGTGTTTTCACTGCTTATCAAAAGTTCACCAATTCTCATTCCATTTTGTATTAACAGTACTGAACCAGATAGTTTTTGTAAAAAAATAAAACAAGCAAACGCACTTCTCCTTAGGAGAAATTTCAAATATATATAGATGTGGAAAATAATATAACGAACACCTTGCACCATCAGAGTTTCGGAAGTTATCATCACACGGCCAATCTTGTTTCATCGGTACTTCCGCTGACTCTCCGTGCCTACATAGAGATTTGACAGTGAACTCCTCCACTACGGTGTAAGCTGCCCAAGTTGGGAATGGCATCTTATTCATAATTTTATATCCAATGAATAGCTCAGCATCTTGCACATAGAACATATCACCAAGACATTTTTGTTGAAATAAACTGTTATGGAATTTCTCACTTTAGCGTAGTTCAGAAACCCTTTCTCCCTTTGCTTTTTGAAAATCAGTCTAGCTTACTTTGAGGTGCTTTTCTATTTTTAGCCATTTAAACAATCTTATTTTTAAAAGCATTTTCTATAATACATATCACAAAATACAAGGAATATATTAATGCAGTATACTAGTACACTCAATAGCCAATTCAAGAACCAGAATTTCACCAATTCACCACAGCTACTGTGCTGCCTCTCTCTTTTCAGAAGTTATATGTATTGTGACTTTTCCCATTCAGAATTTAGTTATATAATTATGTAGACATAGCATTCTTAGAAAGGATATTATTTAGTTTAACTCATTTTTGAGGTGTATGAAAATGCTATCATGTTATGGTTCAGTTTCTGTTAATTATTTAAGTTAGAGAATTCAAACAATTTACATTTTATGAAATAATTTCTGGTTCAATTTAAATATACCATTTTACTTTGTTTTTGTCTTATCTGTTTTTTTGTTAACTTTTCTGCTTTTCCTGACATTTTTTTTCTTGATTAATTGAACATTTTTTAATTCTATTTCACCACCACTTGCATTTTTAGTTAAATATCTTTTATAATATTTTGGTGATTGCTCTAATATGTACAATATGTCTTTAAGTCATTATAGTGTATTTTCACATTACATTATATCACTTCACATGGAGTATATGAACCTTGTAACAGCACATTTTCATTTCTTCCCTCCCAACTTTCTTACTATTGTCATACACTCTATTTCTCTGTTATAAGTCCTGTAATACACTTTTGCTATATATGCTTCTTTAAAGGTAGTAAGAAAAAGCATTAAAAGCTCTATATTTACTCTAATTTTTACCATTTCTGATGCTTTACACTTCTTCATGCAGCTCTAAATTTGCGTATGATTCCATCTTCCTTCTGCCTAAGACCTTAGTTTAAAATTTATTGCAGTTCAGATCTGCTGGCATTATGTTGTCTTAGCTTTTGTTCATCTGAAAATAGTCTTTGTTTTGCCTTTCTTTATGATGTATGACTTTGCTAAATATAGAATTCTGGGTTAACAATATTTTTCCTTTTAGCACTTTAGTTACGTTGTTTAATCACCTTCTAACTCACAAAATTTCCAGCAAGAAGTCTGTTCTCCTCTTTCTTAAACTCCAACTACATATGTTAGATTATTTGATATTGTACCACAGCACTGGCTATTCTATTCTGGTTCATTCTCTCTCTCTGTTTCTCTCCCCTCTCACCCCCCTCCAGCCCTCTTTCCTTCTCTTCTTTGTTCTTAAGTTTGGATAATTTTGATTGAATGATCCCAAAGTTCACGGATTCTTCCCTTAGCTATATGCAGTCTACTGATATGTCTGTTGAAAGAATTATCTCTGATATCAAGTTATTATTTATAGCTTTTCTATTTGACACTTTTAATAGTTTCCATCTTCCTGCTAAAATGCCTCATCTTTTTACATATGTCATAAAACGTTTCCATTAGATCCTTTAGCATATTAATCATAATTATTTTAAAGTCTCTATCTGATAGCTCTAACACCTGAATTATCTCTGAATCTGATTCTAATTATTGCTTTATCCCTTGGAAATTATGTGGGGGTTTTTTCCGAGATTTTTGTCTGTATCATATTTTTTTATTGACTATGGGACATTATTTGTAGACAGAACAGAATGGAGGAGATAGCATTTGTCTGTAAATGGGTGTTTGTCTTTGCTCAGACTTATAGGGGTTTGAATCAATCTAGTCAATGGTTCAGCTGAGTTACTATTGTGTTGTTGCTATAGTTACTCTCGGTGTACCACAGGTTTCAAGTTCCTCCATCAGTGAACAGCTATTACCTTGATTTCCCAGTGGGGTCTGGAATACTGGACGCTTATTCTCTGAGCTCCTGATCTACCCTCAGCTTTCAGGAGTCCCAGAATGCCTGTATCTCCACACTCTTTTCTCTTCTTCAGGGGTAGACTGTTACTGCTTGTTACTGGCTACTAGGTTTGTTGTGGGACCAGGACATATTTTGGTTCTTCTGGGTCAGTGTTTCTGCCAATTCTACTTGTATCAAGCAAACTCTACCTTGTATCTGTGGCGGGTACTAGACAGAAGCATCTCCTGATCCTCCCCTAGGGTCGCAGACTTCTGCTCTGTATTGATGCAGCACTCTGGGACATGAAGATTTCATTTCTCTGGCCTGGGGAGGACAACTTTGTTTCTACCCTGCCCTGGGAAAGTTAGCCGTGGCAGGAAGGGGAGTGTCATCGTCTTTCTTCAGAGATAGAGGGATTTTACTTTCATCTCTTTTCCTGTGACCCTAGATTATAGAGGGTCTGCTGCTCTTCCCCTAGTGGCTGGGGTTTTTGCTTTTTGTGAGAGATGGTCCAGGAAAGTGCAAGGTGTTTCATACCTGAATCCAAGCAGAGGCTGTTCACCTTCTGTGTTCCTGCACCAGTGAAAGGCGAGCTCTGGTCTCCTATTCGGCCCCTAATCTTTCCTGAGAGCACTCGGGGAGCCCAGTGGAAAAGAGCATGTGTGTGAGTGAACCACCCTATGTCTGGGGCTCCTAGTTGTTCTAAGTTTACTGCTACCTTACACTTGGCCTCTAAGACTTTATTAACATTTATTTACCTGATTACTTGCCTTCTTCTGAAATGACCCCTGTTTTCCTCTCACTTATAGCAAAGGGAAAATAATTTCCATGTCTTTTCTCTCCTTGGAGGGGATTGCCTGTCGTGGAAATTCAGTTCTTGTTGTTGCCATATGATGACCTCAGCTCCCTGGTGGGTTCAGTAGAAGTTGTGATCTTGTACATCATCTGGTTTTTGTTGTCAGGATGGGAACAGCATTTTCTTGCAGCTTCTTATAGCTTAAGTGGAAGCAGGATTTATATGGCTCATTTTCTTCACTCAGCATTATATTTTTAAAATTCATTTGTGTTATTACATGTAATTACAGTTCATTTATTTCCCCTGATGTATAATATTCTATTATGTGTAAAATATTCTATTATGTGTATACAACACAACATATCCATTATCCTGTAAATAGGTATGGGGAGTTGTTTCTGGTTGTTTATCTTTATGAATGACACTGCTTTGAACACTCTTGGTCATATCTGTTGTTGTACATTTATAAGTTTCTCTAGCATATATATCTAAGCGGGGTTTAGTTTGATTGTAAGATATGTATGCTGAAGTTTATCCTTACAAAATAACACCTTTGATTTTTAATTTATGCCTCTACATATTCTGAGGAATAAAAGCTGCACACACCACTTATATTTACTCTCTTTTCTTTTTGTCATTATCTGTACCTATCCCATTTTTTTCTTTTTATGACCTCTTGGATACTAATTCCTCTTTTTTTTAAAAAAAAAAATTGAATCTTAGCTTTACCTGTGGCTATGATTCAACTCTTGTCTTCTGTTATTAATTTGCTTGGTATTTGACTATTTACCAGTGCTTCTTAAAATATTCTGGCTGGAACTCACTATGTTAGCTTATATTGTTTTAATCTATATAGTGTAATAATTTCTCATTTTATTCAGCCCTTCAATCCTCCATCAGCTCTGGCTAATTGAGCCACCCTCCTGGCTACTTACTCCTTGATTTAGTGTGTGTGTGTGTGTGTGTGTGTGTGTGTGTGTGTGTGAGAGAGAGAGAGAGAGAGAGATATTATCTGAACACTTGAGTTTGAAATAATGTTCTTAACCCTTGCCCTTTAGCTAGACTTAATTTCACTCTAGAAACTGGTTTAAATAGTCAAGTAGTCACAACCCCAAGCCACATTTCTCTGCTTTGTGTTTGAGGATAGTAAGAAAGATAAATCAAGATTTAGATACACAGTTCAGGACAAAGTGATCTACATTTTCCCCCTCAAACTGTAGTTAGCTCAGAGAACTGGCTTCATGGTGCACAATTTTTTTTTCTGTTTTAGTTTCCTTGCAGTGAATCTATGAGCCAGAATTAGAGTGCTCATGGGGAGGAATTACTACTTGGGGCATAATGCATATGAGAACAAATTAGTGAGATTCACTGTTTACCTTACTAATATCAATTGTCTGGAAATATGTTTTATACTAACAGAAATATAGGTAAAGAACAAGGTAGAATTTATGGGAGGTACTAATAAAAACCTCCTCTTATTTTCTATATACCATGATTTTCATTTTCTTTGGGAAATACTGATTCAAAACAGCTATGAAGTGATAGAATTCTCTTCCCTTGATAGTTATAAAATTAGGAGAAAATATGATCTGTGCTCTCAAGGAGATTAAAATTTAACAAAGATTTGTATGCTAACCAATACCAATGGATGCATCAATAAATATGTGGTAGAAAACAAATACGGATAAGTAAAGATACTTAGAAGGCTATAACTCAGTATTAAGAAATGTTGGATCAGAATAGGCTAGGTGATGATATTTCAAAACTGAGCAGCCTCATCAAAAGGAGAGTGTGGCATGAATAAACATTTCCTTATTCAGAGGTTTATTTTTTAAAATGTATCTTTCCATACTGCACACTTGAAGTATTACATTGGACGCTGTTGGTGCCCTGCTGAAATAAATACTCTTTACCAGACAAGTTCATCAGGCCTCTAGCTGTTGTGTTGGCTGCAAAGTGCTCACAGCTGCCCCTACTCCGGAGACTCACCTGAGCTCAGTGATCAAAAGGAGTGGCTCCCAAAAAAGGTAACATTACTTTTACCTGGAAACTAGAGATTCAGAACCAACCCAGAACTACTGAGTCAGACACTCGAGGGTGGGGCCCAGAAATCTGTCGTTTGTAGAACCCCAAGTGATTCTGATTCACAGAGAAGCTTGAGAACTACTGGACGGGAACCCCACCCTAGCGCCACAGATGATGACTGACACTCGCTACAAAAGGCCAAACTCCTTGCCTCTGGGGTGGGGCACACTACTTTGTGGTATGATTTATACTCCAGAGCAGCAGTCAGCAAACTATGGTTCCTCCTCCAGATCTGTCTTACTGACTTTTTTTGTAAATAACATTTTATTGGAATGAACCAAGCTCATTCATTTTATTGGCTATGGCTGTTACATCTACAATGGCGAGGCTGAGTAGTTGCAGGAAAGACTGTCTGGCGCTTTACAGAAAAACAAAAAAATGGCTGACTCTTGTTTTAGAGTCTTGCCTATTCCCAACCCATCAGACCAACACCAGACTTCACTTGACACCACGTCCTGGCTTGGCTCTCCTCCTCCATTCTGCTTCCTTCTCTCTCTTACAGGTGGCATCCAAGTCTTTGCCTCAGGCTCTGCTTCCTGACCATGAAACTTGACAAATATACACTCATGCTTCTTTATTTTCCTGCTACTTTGTCTGTGTGTGCATTGGCTTGAAGGGGGCTGTGAAGATCCCCAGACATGCTCAACTTGCTCAGTAGGCAGTTCCCCTCCTTGTTGGTCTTTTGGATCAGAGATACTCCTCTGAGAAAGGGAGGGCGTTTCTCATCTTTGCAACCCCAACTTTTCTTTCTATCACTCCTCCAATAGAGAAGCAGTGACTGCTTGGAACTGTCTTTACTGCCATGGTTTAAGGGTCACATATTATTTTATTTGCATATTTATTTATAGAGCTCAAGGAGAGTCCATGAAATTTCTCACCATATGATATCTGATTTGGCTAATGAATGGCCAAGGACCTTTGGAAATACAATGAAAAATAAAATAAATACTCACCCCAACCACTAGTGATGGTACACTGGGAGCAGAGCTTGAGTTAAGATGTTATTGCAGTTCATTAAGTTAAAAATGAAATAGATAACATGTTTTGTTGACAGTTTGCTAAATGTCCTATCAAAGGAATTAAGCTTTAAGTAGCACCCAGGCCTGCAATGTCCATCCTAACTTGTATAGCTTCTTAATAATGAAGCAGCACCAGATATTTTTTTTTTAAATTAAGGTGATGTTTTTATTGCATGATACTTGCAGTTGATGCTTAGAAAAATATTCATGTTTCTAATGCAGCATATTTTTTTAAATATATATTTTATTGATTTTTTTTTACAAAGAGGTGGGGAGAGGGATAGAGAGTTAGAAACATCAATGAGAGAGAAACATCGATCAGCTGCCTCCTGCACTCTCCCTGCTGGGGATGTGCCCGCAACCAAGGTACATGCCCTTGACCGGAATCGAATCTGGGACCCTTGAGTTCACAGGCCGACGCTCTATTCACTGAGCCAAACTGGTTAGGGCATGCAGCATGTTTTAAAATATTTTCTTACAAGATAAAGGAAGTAGGGCTAACACATAATGTGAACAATATAATTAATGTCAGAGTTGAAATAGCAAAAGCCATTTTCTGGAAGAACAAAGAGCTGTAATGAGAAAGAGAGAGAGAGAGAGACATTAATGAAATAGGATCAAGCATAATGAGGTTGCACTTTAATATTGGCTGAAGATTCAGGCTGGGATGAGGAGTGAAGGGACTGTTCTTGTCTGTGCTTAGAGACCATAGATCATTTTATAAAGTCTGTGGCTACTCCTCAGGACACAGAAAATGGATAGTTTCTCTGTCTATCTTAGAAATACCTGTTTGCAGGCCAGAAGACCACTGCAGGATTTTCAAGTGCATGCTTTCTTATGGCTTGTAAGAAGCTGCTACATGTGTGGTAATAGAATGATTTTTTCATCAGAATAGGCATTTCATGAACTGAAGTTTAATTTAGAATGGCATTTGTTGATGAACTTCAGTAAAGTATTTCACATTCAAGGGGCTTTCATCAAAGCCCTTCTCAGCTTTCCAGTTGATGAAAAATCATTGTTGAGCACTAATAGGGTGGATAGTGGGGCATTCAAGATTTATAATTACATTCTCACATACAACCATTAGATTTTAATACAGTAATTCAAATCTTGCAATGATCAATATAATGGAGTAATAGGTAATAAAACATCCCATTTGTATATCATTTAAAAATTCTCTCAAAGTACATTCATGACTTTAACTGCACAACAATACTGCAAAGGGGAATAGGTATTTACTTAATTAACTTAATCAAGCTCCCAGTAAACTTAATATAAAAATTAATGTTTATCCCTTTCCCAAAGATGTCAGCAGCGCAAGAAGAACCACTGTTGCCGCGGCTCCCAGAGCTGTTTGACACTAGCAAACAAATTCTGGAGGAAGTGGAAGAGACCGCTGAACCCAGCACTTCCCAGATAATCCAAAAGAAGGTATCGCATGGGCTCACGCAGCTTGAGAAGGCAGCCGAGATGCTATCACAACTCGACTTGTTCAGCCGAAATGAAGATTTGGAGGAGATCGCTTCCACAGACTTGAAGTACCTGCTGGTGCCGGCACTTCAGGGCGCGCTGGCCATGAAGCAAGTCAACCCCAGCAAGCGTCTGGATCACTTGCAGTGGGCCCGGGAGCACTTCGTAAACTACTTAACTCAGTGCCACTTCTATCGCGTGGCAGAGTTCGAGTTGCCCCAAACCAACAACAACCCGACTGAAAATGACGCTGCTGTTTCCCCCGTGGCCCATCCTAGTCTCCTCGCTATGGCAACGAAAAGACAGACGAAAATAGAGAGATACAAGCAGAGGAAGGAGGTGGAGCAGAGGCTGTCCGCGATGAAATCTGCCGTGGAAAGCGGCCAAGTGGATGATGAGAATGTTCGCGAATATTACCTCCTCCACCTCCGAAGGTGGATTGTTATCAGCTTAGAAGAGATTGAGAGCATCGACCAGGAGATGACGATCCTGAGGGGAAGAGACTTTGCAGCAGAGGCATCGACTTCACCTTCCTCTCTTCAGGACAGGCCTACGGGGAGACCCTTCATTCTCGCTCGGAATGTGACCCAAGCCAAAGTGTTTGGAGCTGGTTATCCGAGTCTGGCATCTATGACGGTGAGCGACTGGTATGACCAGTATGGGAAAGGTGGAACGTTACCAGATCGGGGAATACCCCAGACAACACCCGAGGTCAGAGTGGTAGCTCAGGGAAAGGAAGAGCAGAAACAAAAGGAGAAAGAGGATGATGAGCAAACACACAACCAAGCTCAGAAGTGGGATGACTGGAAAGACACCCATCCTAGGGGCTACGGCAACCGACAGAACATGGGTTAGTCTTCCCACAACGAGAAGGGACTGTGAGGGGCACATTTTTCCCAGGAAGAAAAGCTGTGCTGCTCCCCTCTCCCAGCTGGGTTCCTGCTTTAGCTCTGTACCATGAAGGCTGTGATGCTTAATCTTGCTTTGTGTTCAATAAAGTGTCAAGCAATTAAGTGTGTTTTTGTTCTCTGGATGATGAACCAGCAATTTTGTTTTGGCATTATGCTCATCATGACGTATTCCAGTTTCTTAGGTGGAAAGAAAAGAGTATTGAGAAAGGCTATGTATAATCAATGGCTAAATGAATTCTCCTTAAGAAACAAAAATGTCTATTCTATTACACAATGAGCCTGTGCAGAAAAAAAAATAAAGAAAATAAAAATTAGTGTTTAATAGATAGATAGGGGAGCCATAGATAGAAGTTGTGTTTTGGACCAAACCACAAAAGATTGGCTTCAAATATAAGCTGTGACTCTTACTACCTTTGCAGCATAGATTATGTTATTTGACATCCCTGAACCTCATCTTTAAAACAGAAGAATGTGTTATCGAGTAGCACCTATGGTTATATATGTAAACCACTTAGAACAAAGAAAATGTTCAGTGAGTGTTGCTTCCTTTGCTGTTCACTCTCACATGTATGCCTTTAAAATTTTCAAAAGATTAAAAGAAGCTTCCAAGTTAAAACATCGTATAAAATGAGTAGTTGATGACTACAATAGAAAAAAATGCTATCTTAAAAAAAAAAAAAAAAGTACCCAAAAATAGTGCCATCAAACCTAGGTGAGTTCATTCAGCTATGAGTTTCCAGACATTTAAAAGGAAACTTCATCAGTTACCTGATGTTCACTGCAGACAAAAGAAAGCTTGCACATCACACACACAAATAAACCTCTGCTTGAAATCAAGGTAAGTGAGGTGCATTTCTGTGAGCCTTTATAAAACTGATATTCGCAAGCATAGTGGACACTGCCTAGCTACAGCTTTACAAAAACAATAGAAACACCGACGAGACAGTTTCCATATCGACCCTCAGTTTTGCTCAGGGCAAAACTTTGTATCATCAATCAGTGAAGGTATTTCTATGGAGAACTGAGATCATTTGGTGCAAGTACATTGCTTCTTGATGATCTAATTAAAATGGGCCAAGCTTAGAGACTCGAGGAGAAGGAGTATTTGGCAGGCCCATTAGACTGTCTTTTTCAAATACCACATGTCTTAAGCCGGCCCTTTGCAGGTGCTGGTTCACAGACATCTCACGGTTAAACTCGAACAACTCCCCATGGTGTGCAGCTCTTACATGCTGCTGACTAGTGTGGAAGTCCTATGCTTTAGACACTAGAATGAGGGAGGCAGAGTTCTCATTATGCTAGGAAGTTGTGACCTTTACTTACATGTTTGCTAACTCAGAGGGCCAACCCATTTCAGCAGAGACTTGAGGCAATAGCGATATTTGTAGCTAAAGTTGCTATTTCCCTTTTCAAGTGCTTACAAGAAACCCTTGGTTGCAGTCCTCAAGTTCTGTCCCTTGTAACGCACAGAGGATGATCATCATCTTCATATTACAGACGCGAAGCGTCTCCTTGTCTCCTAATGCTGCAATCTGCAGTGTATTGCCTAGAATATTCATTCTCTGATTCCCTGGACCAGAGTGGTTTACAGTAAACAGTGTGCATGGCCTAAGCTGCTAAAACAACCCATTCACAATTCTACTTTAGCATATTGCTTCTGCCTTCTGGTTCAATCCATTTCAGACGAAATGGTCAGTAATCTTGTTTCATGTCATAAAATCCTGCTTTGGATGTGTATTTGCAAAGAAGAGATCTTTCGGACTCAGCTGGTTGCCCTGATGTCAACATATGTTTGTTTTTAAAAAACATATTTTTATTGTTGAAAGTATTACAGATGCCCCTCTTTACCCCGTTGGCCCCTTCTTTCCCACACCTGCCCTTCACCCCAGGCCTTCACCACACTGTTGTCTGTGTCCATGGTTATGCATATGTGCATAGAAATTCTTAATCTCTTCCCACCCACCCACCCACCTCTACTTTCAAGAACTTTAGCTCAGTCATACAGAGTGGACCTGATTTTTTAAAAATCTGTTTCACATTATTTAGGTAGCTCTTACAAATATTTTCATTATTCTTTTTATAAGAAGCCATCATTCTAAGACTTGAAGAACAGAATGAGCATTGAAAATTTAAGGCAGCCACCCTGTTCAAATATTTGACTTGTAAATGGAGTAGTCACTGCAGGTGGCATATGTTTGAGAGAAGAGACTGATGGTTGTGTAATATCTGCTCGCTTATTTTAAAGATTCCTTTATGGATGATGTTGCCATTGACATATGCTATATGTTTCTGACACCCATAGTAAAGGGGGATTGTGACAATAATACATGAGCATACTTTTCAATCCACTGTTGCCCCTAGTCTCATAGTTAATGTAGTATTTCTTTACCATTATCTGTCTTTTGTAAGAGAAAAGTTCCCAGACATAGGAAATATATCACGTTCTCCTGGGACTCATCATAACATTAAAATTTGGCAGTTGTAGCCTCCAGCTTTATTGTATTTTTTTATAATAAAATAGAAAGGCTAAGTTCTGAATTGTTCAATGTGAAATACAGAGCTTATTCTGACACCAATACTATTCCCTTGGGGGGTAACCTAAGTAAACACTTTGAGGTACATTCTCTTTGAAAAAAATTGATTAATGTTTAGTCTCAACAATTTAATGGTTGATCACAAAAGAAAATTTTCCTATATATATTGACAGCCATTTCACGAGGCATTTTTAAAAAAGCAGTATTTATTAAGCCCTTGTTGTGTCCTAAGTATACTGTGAGGCTTGTGGATAAAGGCAAAGTTCAATCCCCATCCTTGATGAATTCATTGATTAGTTGAGGAACCTGGATATAAGTGGATGACTTAAAGTATAGAGTATTAACTTTAAAATAGAGTTAGGAACAGAGTGTTATGGGAGCCCTGCTTCTAGGAAACTTAGAAAAGGATATTTGATCTGAGCATTTAAGGATAATTAAGAATTCTTCATGTGAAGAAAAGTGTGTGTGTGTGTGTGTGTGTGTATTCATGGTGGTGGTAATGGGTTGCTGTTTGATCAACCCAATTGTTTCCTAAAGTATAAGAGGGAATGGTATATGGAGAAGATAAGTGATTTTGAAGCAGAGTATTTGGCCATGGAGAAAAGCCCATGATAGGTGAGCTTAATTGGACAGTTAGATTTCAACCAACTTCAACTTCTGTCGCCCTACTGGAAGTCCTAAGGAAATTTCCAGTACATAAGGTTATAACTTACTGATCAAAATCTTAAAGTATAATAGACATCTGAGTCAGAAACACCTGGGACCACAGGAGTCACCCAGGTTTCACTTCCGTAACTTCAAGTACCGGGATTAATGTAGTGGATGGAGGATCAATTGCTCATGCCTTTTAGGTCTATGTGTGTCTTCAGTACAACCCAGACTTCTGTGTCTCCCCTTGTTTATGGGATTGTAATGCCACCCTGAAAGGCGAGGCAAAACAGATGTCAGCATCTGCATCCTTAGTATGCTGAGCAGTGCATGTACACTGTCAGCAAGGTACCTGTATGCACCTTGCCCCCCATGTGCTGAGACTAAGATTCACTAATAAAAAGAGATGGGGAAATGTGGGCTGCATTTAAATAGTGACATATCTGGAGAACTGAGTCAGTTTCAGGAGGGACTGATCATCCTTCATCATCTTTAGCCACTACTGATCTCCCACTCTAGGATTAACATGGTTTGTATGGGTTTTCTTTATAGAAGGCTTTGAGGTTGGCAAAATCTTAATTATCTCAAGATCCTGGAGAAGACCCTTTGAGGCCAGTGGCTGTGTCTTGTGTTAGTCACCATTATTTCCGTCTCTGGCACTCAGAAAAAAAGTTCATTATTTATTGAATAAGTAAGTTTCCTGTATAGTCTGACATAAAATTTTTCTCAGCTATTTTAAAAGTACTATTTATAAGTATTTAAACTTGAAGATGAGAAAAGCAATTAGGTACCCATCTGCATATTGGGAACTTTCTTATAAAGTATTCTTATGATGTTCCCTGGAAAACTAAGATGAAGAGAAGTCATAAGGACTATATTTAGTGTTCAAATAGTGAGTATATCTTGACTTGAACAACAACAACAAAAAATAACTTGATTCATTCATATTGGTCAACATGACTCAGACAAAAAAATGTTTTAGCTTGCTGTATTTCTCTTGTTAAGTAAGGCATCAGTGAGTCAATAGCAGCAAGACCCTAGCCCTCTGCCCTGGGTTTCAGAGGAGATGACAGTAAGGGAAAGCCCTCATGACAGGTAATAGCCCTGATGGAGCGGGACCAGCTAAGTCAGGAGCTGGGGCAGGAGGTGGTGATTGAGTTCTCTATGAAACTCCAAGTCCTGTCTCAGCCTGATCTACAGTTGTCATAACATTCATTCAAATGATCCCTCAAGACGCAACACTATATCTTCATTTGTCATCAGGACAGGAAAAACCAGACAGCATGGCTGATCCCTAGTCCAGAGGAGTCATCCAAGCTGCACCAGCTTTTACCCACACCTACCCTAAGGGCTTCATGTTTGATAGGAAAAGATTTATAGGGTTAGCCTGTAGCAAGGCTGATCAGTGGAGAGTTCCCTGGAACCGTGCAGTGAGTGGTGTGGCTGAGGAGGGGCCCTGATCTCTCTGTTCTGGAGTAAGGCCAGGAACACGGGGACCCTGCAGCTGGAGCAACTCCTCTCTTTGTTTTCAACTGCAAGTGATAAGCTTCTTTTCTGTTTTTAAAACTATGCTGGGTGCATTGCTAACCTTGTTTGACACAGGTACATTTAGAGATAATAGAAAGAGATTGTGAATAACTCAGTCTGATACAGTAACTTTCCTGTGATCCTACTGGAAATAACTATTTGTAGGGCAAGAAGAATAAATGCTGTTCTTAGTTTTATCAGCCAAATGCCAGTCAGAGGAGGGGTTCATTGACTTTTTTTCATCTTTATTTCAATTATAAGTTATTTAGCACTATCTATAAACCATACACCATGTTAGAAGCTGAAGCTTCCTCACCATCATTGCAAGAGGCATCCACAACAAAGCTGCTGCCCTTCTTTCCCTTTCTCGACATTTTTGTGTTTAAGGAACTAGGGATTGACATTTATAAGGGGAAAAAATCACCCAGTAATTCTGCTCTTAGCATTAGGGGTTTCATCAGGAAAGTGCAGTTGATAAATAACCTAGCTTGAAAATTGCACTGATGTGTTACTGACCTGCCAGAGAAATACCTGTGGCCGGTGGCTGTGTTATGGTGATGTATGGGCAGGACAGGTGGATTCATAGCTAGACTGCTCCCTTGCTCTTGGTGAAACAAGGCTTCTGTCATACATGACTTCAGGTGTCATAATTTCTAGAACAAGAACCAGCATTTCCAAGGAAGTTTCTAGCAGTTGTTTGGAGGAGGTTAAATTAAGTCTCGGTATAAGGGTAATAATTTTTTTTTCCTTCAATAAAATTACCAAGAAAATACAGTTATATTTCGAGGATACTTGCAGAAAAATCATTATCTAAATAATTGGTGAACTGACTTTGTACTTTCATTTGCAGAGTGTTCCAGAATGTTGATGTGTGATAAAAATGATGCATTCTGGTTTCTGTTAAGTAAAAAAAAAATTTGGAAGGAACAGTTTACTTTTTTTGTTTGAGGTCTTTGTTTTACTCTTAATAAAATCAGAGTATAACTGATTCACCCACCGTATGGAGAGGTTGAGAAGTAGCTTATAGATAGGATGCCTGTAAGGAGGCCTGCAAATATTTTAGTTGCACAAAAATGCTTATTATCAATAATAATAGTAATAAGCAGTGAAGGATTCAGTGGAAGAAGTCAAAGGGAAGACGGTGTCACATTGTTTTGTTGGAATTTTTAAGAAACTTTGGCTTTTTTATGCATGTGACACTTTCAATTGTGTAGGAGAGAATAAGTGTTCTAAATGCAGTGCTTGGTTGTCTAAGGAATTCTTGATGGAGACAGACTTCACATGAAGTCTAAATTGTCACTCACTGTCTGAGTTTCAGCATTATGAACTTTGGAAGGTAATTTGTTTATTCTCAACGTAACCTCAGGCTTATGTCTCTTAGATTATCTAGAAGAAATGTCACTTGTACATAGAAAATATCGCTGAGACTGCTTCAGGCTGGAGTATATATTTTCTTGTCAAAAAATTAAGTCCAATTTTGAAGGTTATCAGTACATGCATATCAGTACATGGATATATATATATATATATATATATATATATATATATATATATATATATATCTTCGTTTCCCAGGGACTAATGGGTGAAATGGGTGAAGTGATTAGAAGGGGGAGGAAAGGAGATTATTCTTACACTGAAAAATACTAAGAATATTTGATAGCGTTTTCTCAGTGTGCACTAACAATCTGTGTGTACATGATTGATATGTTCTGAGTCTCTGCAAAGAAAGGTCATAGGCTGTTACCTATACAGACAGGATCCAAAAACAACTGTGTAAATTCACATTCTTTTATCACTTTCTTCTCAAAGATCAATTTATTCTAATGAATAGATCCTTTTTAAGTATATATGAGATTACTTTGAAAAATAATATATGGAATTATTTTAAAGGGCAAATTAATAATATTTTAGTTAAATTGTGTTATTTTTGTGTGTGTGCGTGTGTGTGTGCATTTTCCATGTAGAAATACGAAAGCACAATCCACAGTAAATATATTTGACTTTGCAATGTTCTTTGACTCATGAAAAGCAGCCTTGGTAAGAGGAGCACATAGATTAGATAATAAGAAAGAAAGAGGCTAGGATTCTGAACCTGGTGAGCTATCGGGAGGGTGTGTGACTCAAAGCCCACCCAGCACCTCCTAGACCAGTAGTTCTCAACCTTCCTAATGCCGTGACCCTTTAATACAGTTCCTCATGTTGTGGTGACCCCCAACCATAAAATTATTTTTGTTGCCACTTTATAACTGTAATTTTGCTACTGTTATAAATCGTTATGTAAATATCTGATATGCAGGATGTATTTAGGCGACCCCTGTGAAAGGGTCGTTCGACTCCTGAAGGGGTCACAGCCCACAGGTTGAGAACGGCTGTCCTAGACAGAGGGGAGAAGGGAGGTTTTCATTCAGTAATGACAGTGCGGAACTCCCTGACGCTCTGATGAGTGCTGGAGTCCAAGACATTTCCTTTTTTCTTTAATATATTTTTATTGATTTCAGAGAGGAAGGGAGAGGGAGGGAGAGATAGAAACAACAGTGATGAGAGAAATCATTGATTGGCTGCCTCCTGCACACCCCCTACTGGGGATCCAGCCGGCAACCTGGGCATGTGCCCTTTACTGAAATCAAACCAGGGACCCTTCAGTCTACAGGCCGACGTTCTATCCACTGAGCACCAGCTAGGGCCCAAGACATTTCTTGATGAAGATCAGAAATCAAATTCCTCTGGAGGAATTCTGTTTTTGTTTTTAAACGGACGTTCACAGGGCTGCAATCCTTATTAAACACCAGCATCAGGGAAATGTTACAGATAGGAATGCATCCTGTCCATCACAGTTTAGACTAGTTTGGCAGAGGATTAGTAATGATTTGGAAAATTCCAGAACTAGTTTGATGTCAGGATGTTAAAAGTACTTTATGCTGGGGTCAGAAAGGTGACTTTGAATCTCTGGGGGGAGTAAATTATCCAACCAAAGCCCAGATGTTTTATTCAAGACAACAACTAGACCTTTAGAGGGGAACATACAGAGTTATAAGCCACGGGCTCTGTTTTAAAAGAGATTGCATTTAGTTGTGGAAAAATTCAGAACTGTATGATAAATGATGGGATAAGGCAGAATATGTAACGTGCCCAGTGAAAGGCAGGGAAGGTGAAGGTGGGAGGGAAGAATGCATATGAGTTAGCGTTCTTTAGTACAAATCAACAATCTTGCTCTGGATAACTTGGGCAAAAGAAGATTTATTTGAAGATTTTTAGATACTCATAGGCTTTCCAAGAAATTTTGAGAGTCTGGCTTGAAGACCTGGGGGATACAAGCTTTGGAGGCTTACAGAGCAGGCTTGCAGGCCCTGTCCAGAAGCCTGAAGTGCCCTTAGTCCTGGTATTTGAAGAAATTGTAAGTGTTAGGTTACTCCAAGTCGTGGCAATATTTTAATTCTGCCATAGATGTAGAGATGAAGTGTATGGTATACTTGGAATAATGTGTAGGTCCTTCTGCTTGAAATGAATGACTAATGCATGAGGAAAGAGAGCAAATTGGCAAAGTGGGGAGCAGATGAAGGGGACTTGCTAGAATTATCTCCCTGGCAGTGGGAGCTATTTGTAATATTTAGCAGGAGTAGCATGATGATAACACAATTTCAAAGAAAAGAGCTTCCCCCTTCCTTATTCCTGAGGCTTCTGAATTCACCCTTCCCAGGTTTGTTCCCCAACTGCTGGCTTTTCTTGTGATTGCCTAGGGCAGCCTTTCTCAATAGAGTAGCCAAAGGCTACCTGGGTCAAAAATGACTGCTAGGGATTTTGTGGCCATCAGCTGTGGGACACAGACTCTTACATCATTTAGCTCCCAAACTCATATTTGCTATGACATCATTACAGCTTCAGGACGATTTTTTTAAATAAAAAAAGACTATCTCCCTTCCTCTGGAAATGCTGGTCTCCCTCTGAAATTGAAGGATATTTCCTGGAGACAGCCTTCATTCAATAAGATGCCATGGAGAACTGAGAAAACCCCAAATAAGCCATTGTGTCCTTCTCTTGCATCCTGCACAGAAATCAAAAGTTCCAGTTAAATTCCTGTCAACTGACTCCGGAACGAAAAATGTACATGCTTTTGGAAATGTCCTGTCAGGTACCTAATGCGTAGCCCTGCTTCTGATATTCCAGCCCATTACTTTTGGAAAGGGCATTGTGTTCTGCTGCTTAGTCAGCTGCTCCAGGTTAATAGCCCTGCACTATTCAGCTAAAGAGGTTGGAGGTTGTTCTCTGTGTTTCTCACCCAATATGCAGTTTCCTGTTTCTTCTCGTTCACCTGCTTTTCTGAGGGCTCAGTGTGCTGACATTCCCAGAGCTGGCCAGTCGCAGCTGAAAATGACATAGCCTGTCTGGCATGGCTCAGTGGTTGGGCATCGACCTATGAATCAGGAGATCACAGTTCAATTCCTTGTTAGGGCACATGCCTGGTTTGCAGGCTCGTTCTCCATTGCGGGGCGTGCAGGAGGCAGTTGATCAATGATTCTCTCTCATCATTGATGTTTCTGTCTCTCCCTTTCTCTTCCTCCCTTTCTGAAATTAATAAAAATATTTTACTTAAAAAAATAAAATAAAAATGTCTGTGTAAGAGATGTAATACCGTCCTCTTCCTGGAAGCGGTGTTTGTGTTCAGGCGAGGGTACTGCTCAGCCCAAAGGACTGACGTCCCATCAGAGATGGCTGAGGCTCCGAGGCTCAGTCCAGTGTTCTTTCTAGTCTGTAGAACGCACTCTTCTCCCAGATCGAATTACTTTTTTCTTTGTGTCCATAACATTTTGCTCACATTTTCGTAGTCCTTACCACAGTCTAACTTGTTTGTTAATTAGCTATAATCATGGCCTTGTTATGAGACAAAAGTGGACCTGTATCTCAAAAATATTTGTATGCACAGCATCTGGAGCAGTCTTTGCCCTCTATAGGAGCTCCTAGTGTTTTGGTGCATTGAATGGAACTGACAGTTACCCTGGACAGGGTAAACGAAGAGTACTGTGCATGCTGTCACTTTGAGTCCATTCAGAATAATTTGCCAGAGGTGTGAATAGGTGTAGAGAGATGAGATGGGCATGCCAAGTCATTCTCTAGGAGATCAACTAAATACTCTTTGCTTGGT
This sequence comes from Murina feae, assembly GCA_004026665.1. NCBI lineage: Eukaryota > Metazoa > Chordata > Mammalia > Chiroptera > Vespertilionidae > Murina > Murina feae. Next base: position 27,128 of record PVJC01008466.1, read on the forward strand.
TCCTAGTATACGTTTAAACATTACCAATGTGGGTATCGTCTGTCAGTTATTAGCTGGTTGGTCCCAATTGCATAGCTCTGATTGGTTATGGAGCAGTTCTGATGAGATGGGGCAGATCTCAGTCCATTGGTAAAAAGAAGAAACCAGAGTCTCCTGTATACTAGTTGACTCAGACAGCATGAACGACCATGGCCTAGTGTGAGAGGCCAGGAGTTCAGCCAGATGTATTTCCCAGTCTTCAGAGAAGCCCAGCAAACATAGGGCCGCTAGACTCTTACTATTTATAAAATTTGAGTCCTTGGTTGACCACAGTGCTTCTATCTTAGCAAGTTGAACATTCTTTCTCTAGGATCACATCAAATGTTTCTTGTGGTCCACAATTGTGAGCATTGAGTGAAATAATACATGCAAAGCACGGAGTACATAGTAACTTCTTACTGAATGTTATTTTATTTTTTAAATTATTATTTTTATTTTCACAATACTGAGATTCAGGATACTACCATTTTACAGATGAAGTAATGACAATAACTATCACCTATTGGGTACATTCTTTCATTGAATTTGTACTACAGGCTTGTGGGAAAGTATCATTATCATCTCTACTTTTCCAAAAAGGAACCAGGCTATATTCAGGGTCATTCATCTGGGTAAGTAGTAGAACTGGGAGTCAATCTTAATGCTGACCAATTCCCCTGGCTTCCTTCTTTCAACGATGACAAGCGGCCTAGAAGGAGTGCCACTTGGAAATTGCACTCAGCCTTCTTAAATATTTGTCCTTCAAATGAAATACCCCAGTCAGTTCTAAACCTTCACTAGTTGGGGAATCAGAGCCTCATCCATTGTGATGCTGCAGTGCGCCCCCATGTCCTGAGAAACCTCAGACACAAGGGCTTTTGCCTCTGAGCTGCCTGCACTGTACTGAGAGGCTGGGGGCACTTGGGAGGAAGAACCTTGTAGACGTAAGCCACTGTTTCTGCACAAGATAGATTTGTTGCCATTACTGAATATATTAGTTCATTATGCTTCTCCATAATAATTAAAAAGCACGTTCAGCAAGCATTGTGGAATCATACATTTCAAACCCTGCACTGACATTTTATAAGCTTTTTGTTATTAATATGTGAGTTTTAACTATTGTTCCCCAACAGAGGTAACTGATCGCTGAATAAAAATTGTTAAACGCAGCTTCAACTTTCAAATGTGAATAGATAGGCCAAGGGAAAGTCAGATTGGAAGTTGGACCCTTGCCAGCTCTTGAGTCGTGAGAGAGATCCGAGACCTCGGGAAAAATAGCCAAGTTATGAAATATGATTTCCTTTTGCTTTCACTTTGTTTCTTCAAATGTAACATTCCCATGTCGTCCGTAGTGATGTTTGATCACATCAAAGCTAACTGACATACATCTTGTGAAACACTCAAAATATTTTGCTGAATAACTTAGAGAGGTCATTTATACTTTAGTGTGAATAAGACCCAGATTTATTAGAAGTGATTCCAAGTTTTCTCCCCCATCCCAAGATTTGTACCAGTTCTCGACAACCTTTTCACAGTTCTATGGGAAAATGAAGAGCACATTGGCATACTTCTCAGGACACTAAATTCATTCCTCTGTAAGTCCTGCTCCTTTATTTTGTGGGTCATTCTTTTCAAAAAGTTCTGTGTTGATATGTCCCTTTGTATTATGAAATGGTGGTAATAGTAGACTGGAGTTTTTACTTGTTAATGTTTTTGGAACTATCCAAAGTTCCTAGCTCTATTTCTGTTTGCCATTTTTATGTGTTCGTTTTTCATTTACTAGCCTGTGTGATACAAATCTGGGAACCACTGATGTGTTAGAGGCTTTGAAATCTGGAGCCCCTACATTTCCTTTCTTGCTGGATCTGCTGAAAGCCAAATGAGCTGGGACTCTATTAGTCCTCTTAGAATCCCAGTTTCTCTATTTGTAATGTGAAGGCAGTAGTGTCCTGAAATAATTTAATGTGATTGCATGCAAAATGTCTAGCTCACAATTCTACTAATATATATATCTAATATAATAAAAAAGAAACATGCAAATTTGACTGTTACCACCAGCCAATCAGAGCGGCTGTATGCAAATTAACCCAGCCAAGATGGAGGCCAACAGCCATGGAACTAGAGCAACAGCCATGGAACTAGAGCAAACTATTGCAACTGCCTGCCTAGGCTGGCTGAGCCTCTGCTCACAGCCATGCCCCCCAGCCAATCAGAGCGGCTGTATGCAAATTCACCCAGCCAAGATGGAGGTTGGCAGGGCGGCTCTGCACTGGGAGCCTCCACGGCCGGCTGGCATAGCTGTGCCAGGTGTGTCTGCTCAGTGGGAGGGGGGGTCTGGCCTAGGGCCTCCTCAGGGCGTCCAGGAGCAGCTGTCCTGGGTCTGCTGCCTAGTTCCGCCTCCGGGAGCCTCCGAGGAGTATCCAGGAGTGCCTGTCCTGAGTCCACTGCCTGGCTCCACCACCTGGGGGCCTCCGCGGGGCATGCAGGAGCACAGGGCCTCTGCAGGGTGTGCAGGAGCAGCCGTCCTGGGTCTGCTGCCTGGCTTTGCCCCCCGGGGGCCTCTGTGGGACATCCAGGAACGCCTGTCCCAGGTCCACTGCCTGGCTCTGCCCTGGGGGCCTCCGCAGGGTGTCCAAGAACACCCGTCCAGGGTCCGCTACCTTCATCCGCCCCCCAGGGGCCTCCACAGGGCGTGCAGGAGCGTCTGCTGCACAGTGCGGAGAATCCGAAGCCAGTCCACTGCCCAGCTCCACCCCGGGTGTGTTTGCTCAGCAGCAGGGCCCCACCGAGGGATTCTGCACCAGCTTCTGCCCCTGGCTTGCCACCCAACTCTGCGCCAGGTGTGTCCCCTCAGCGGTGTGGGCCCACCAGGCGTGTGCAATCGTGGGCCCTCCAGTGGGAAACGTCCAGGCCTGCACTAATGGCTCTCAGCCCCTCACTGAGGGCACAGGCCGGGCTGAGGGACCCCCACCCCCACGCCCCCAGTGCACAAATTTTTGTGCACCGGGCCCCTAGTATATATATATTTCAAAGAGAGGAAGAAAAAAGTGAGAGAGAGAAACATCGGTGGTGAAAGAGAATCATTGATCAGCTACCTCCTACATGTCCCCTCCTGTGGATCGAGTCCACACCTGGGCACGTGCCCTGACCAGGAATCAAACTGTGAGCTCCTATTCATGGGTCTATGCGCAACCACTGAGTGACACTGGCGGGGCACAATTCTGCTACTTAATACACAACGATCTCTTCTCTTTAATTTTTCTTCTAAGGGAAGAAAAAGATTGTGATCTTTGGTTGAGATTTTGGGGAAGAGCAGATAATGGAGACAAATCACAAAATATAAAATGGAGATCCCATAGGGAGTCATATCTGAAGTCAGCTTTTCTTTCTGTACCTTCTGATGTTTCTGACATTGAAGAAGTCTGGGTGGCATGGATAGGTTTTGTTCCCTTTAATTCCACAGCATCTGACACAAGGCAGCGGAGAAGCCTGCTATAGGTAGTACCACATGGGAAACAGACTCTGAATTGCCTGTCTGCATGCAGGAAGGTTACAGCGATGTATTTCCCAGTCTGACACCTGTAAGGAGGTGAAGCAAGAAGGACCAAGCAGAAGTCTTTGCCAACACTGCAGGAAGCTTGGGAGCTGGGATAACCCTGGAGAGTTATCCTGAGTTGAGACCAGGAATCCAGACTCGCAAAGTCCCTTCACTGATCAGTCACAGGATGCGGGTTGATATAGAGAAGGGGGGCATGATTTGCGAGAGGTGGCTCTCTTCAGCTGAGGGCAACCTCAGGAGGAGTGTTCGCCATGAGTGCTCAGTGGTTGTTATGAGTTGGATTGTATCCCTCCAAAAGATGTTGGAGTCCTAAGCCCCATTATCTGTGAATGTGACCTTATTTGGAAATAAGATCTTTGTAGATGACCAAGTTAAGAGGAACCCATTCGACTAGGTCCTCATTCAGTATAACTGCATCCTTATAAAAAGAGGGACATTTGGACACCAAAGCTGACGTGTGTAGAGGGAAGACAGTGTAAAGATCAGGAAGAATGCCATGTATAAGCCAAGGCATACTTGAGGCTTCTAGAAACTAGGAGAGAGGTCTGGACCTAATTCTCCCTCACAGCCCTCAGAAGGAATCAAGCCTATCAACAGTTTGATTTGAGACATCTGGCCTCCAGAACTGTGAGACAATAAATGCTGTTGTCTAAGCCACCCAGTTTGTGGTTCTTTGTTACAGCAGCCCTGGGAAACTAACACAGGTTCCAACACTCTGAGCAGCTATGTAATGTAAACTTGAGTCCTGAAGTGGGAGCAGCTAGTGGCACTCCAGGATGATGGTGGCATGAAGGAGCCTTCATGTTCCCCCCAAAATAATTCTACTAACTAGGCATTGAACTCATCTGTCCAACTAATGATGCCCACACTCCTCACTGCAATGAAACACCCAGTCCCTTAAGAGTGACCAGAGGCTACCTGTGTCCTGAAATGGACAAAGGTATAGAGATCTGCACATACTTAGAAATCATGCATAAACAGAGGTGACCTAGACACCAGGCATATTTATGGAGCTGGATCTCAACGTAGGCTAGGACTGTAATTACCACTCTTGTATTGTCAACTTGTTTAGGAAATAATATTTAAAAATATATCAATAGTCCTGGCAGTGGAGAAGAAAGGAAGTATCAAAAAAGTGAGAGTAAGAAATCTTCATGCCACAATAATACTTAAATGCCAGTGAACAATTCTCTCAGGATTCAAGAGAAATTTAGATGGATTCACATAATTCTGGATTGATATTTGCTGGGACTACATGTTTTTCTTTGATCTCTGGATTTTGTCCAGCCTTAAAAGGCAGGGAATTGGTCTTATTCATCCCAGTAGTCTTAGCATCAGGCAAAATGGACAATGCTAGGGATGGAAGATGTGTTTAGAGCTGGGAGTATATGAAATTGACCTACGCAGTACCCCTTCTTCCTGTAAGTTGTGGGTGTTAGCTATATTCTTCTTCTATCAATAGAACAGTGGGAAAGGAGGAATCCATTATCTCACTCATGCCAACAACTACATTGTCATCGGAGTTTAAATTGCACTTTTTTTTTATTACATCAAAGACAGGAAGAACTTGCTTTCTACTGAACTCCAGATAAGCACTCAGGGCTTGAGGTTAAAAATGGTAATTGCTGGATGGATATTGAAGGCATGATTAAAGCCCTCCAGTACCTGCAAGTTTTCATCTTTGCATCATATCTAAGTTTATGCCCATTAAGGAAACCACAGAGCTTAGTGCAGAAAGGATGAACTTCATTCCTTGCTTGTAGCTCACACTATACAGCACTGAGGATTGACATGGTAGGCGCTCAGTAAATATCCTTGGAATGAAATGCTATGTTGCATAAGAGAAGCAGGTTCCCCAAAGGGAGTTTCCCAGGTCTCATCTGAAACTTCTTTCAGGAGAGGAGAGTCATTTCTTAGATGCTATAATTATCAGCTCTTCTTCCACCCCTTTTTGCTGTTTATTTGTGAGCGCCCTGCTCCCTTGCCTGGTCTACAGTTCCAGAGCCAGGGAGAAAACATGGTGATGTGGATTCTGACAGCTCCATCAGATGGGTTCAGTGCTGGTGAGGTCTGGGAGGAAGGGGATCCTCAGTAGCAAAGAATACAAAAGACCACAGTGGTGGTGATGCTTGCTGGGGTTCTCCTGCTCTCCTTTTCCCTGTGGGGTAAGGGGTGCCATCTTGGTGCTGAGGTGCTCTAGACTGAGGACTAGGGTAATGCTAACACCATGTTTCCTGTGTTTTTCTATGAGGTCATCACAGTTTTGGAGCTCAGCAAAATTTTTGGTTCTTCTTCATTATACCCAAGAGCTTTCACAGAGCAATTTTTATCAACGTTGGGCTTGTTTATTTATTGGTTTTGTTGTTTTAGTTAGGGAGACAAGCATTGGGACCTCCTTGCCCGCCATCTTGTTGATGTTTGCCATAGTTCCTTTCATGACTGACCCTTCTATATGTGGGAAGTATTCACCTCAGGAAAGTCCCTCCAATGTGAGGGAAAACTGAGTAACACATCAACCCTACATCTGAGCCACTTCCATCACCTTTCTAAAGAGTTGAGAGCCATTCCAGCCAACCTAGACTGAACTCTGGTTCCTAATTTGTTTCTGACACTCGGAGACTGTTTTGTAATGTATGCACTTCTTCAGAAGCCCTGCCAAGTCACCCTAAGGATAGACTCCCACCCATTGTCAAGTACAGCTGTTATAGTTTACTGTGAGGTTCTGGAAAGCAGAGACTGTACTTCACTTACTGGAACAGCTGGCACAGCACCTTTCCACAAGGTACTCAGCAGATGTTTGCTTGATGATGTAATGCCCACTGGGGACTCGATTCTGCTATTAGCTTTGCAATTTAGGCAACTTTCAAAATCACTCAGAGCTTAACTTTCTCTATGTCTACCATATAGGACTGTGGTGGAAGTCAAATAAGGGAGTGGATAACACAGCCCCAAACCCATGCCTGGTACAGAGTAGGCATTACAGATATCCTTGTGCCTCTCTTCCGCCACCTCTCTTCTTAACCCCTCCATCCTACTCTAGATTTAACTATCATTGCAACCTCAAGGCTAAGCACAGGACCCCCATTTCTTTCTCAAATGCTTCCTTCTTTCTCAGTTATATCCCCTTTTGTCTCTCTCATCTCCTTTCTTTCTCTTCTATTCTTCCCTGAACTCAACATTCAGCCCAACCTATACTTTCTCTTCTGACTTTCTTAAAGTTTAGCAAGAACATCAGGTCCCTTAAGCCTATCCCCTTAAACAAACAAACAAACAAACAAACAAACAAATAAGAGACTGTGATCTTCAGTTAGATCTAAATATTAGTCCTCAAACTGTCTGCAGAAAAAAGACTCTGAAGCTTGCCTTCTGCTCCCTGCTGAGACAAAAGGGCCTTTTCAAGTGCTGAAATATTAATAGAAAAAAGCCACCAGTAAGGCAAGGGCCTACGAGAGTTTGAGTGGGAGACCAGCAGGTCTTTTGGAGCTCTCTTCTGTGTGGAGCCCACGGGAGGGCTGACATTCAGCCTGCCTCCACCCGGAGGTGCAGATGGCTGCTAAGCCTATTTCAGTGAGCATCCAAGAAAGGGGTGGAGAGACTGGCAGAACAGAGCCACAGTCCCTCTCCATGGCATCAAGTTGCCAAGGTCTGAAGACAATTAAAAATGGATAACTTGAGGGAAGGCACACAGGGTGGCAGCTTGAGCCTTATTAAAATTCATTGAAAAACTTTTTTGGGGAAAAAGAAGGAAACATTTTTCTGATTTATTTTTAAGTATAAAAATATATATTCCACAAGATTGGCCTTTTCTAAATAGGGTTGGTAGGGGCATGGACGTATAAAAATAAATCCATTCAGACTTCCCACAGTATCTTCCTTAAAAAAGATGCCACTAAATTTGTAATACTGCCAAACTCCAAAAGAACAGATTGAAATACTCAAGATTATAAATTCAAATTTTTTGCATTGAAATGGCATTTTAATTTTCCTTCCCTAGAATACCTGGGGGGAGGGTCACTTTAGATGCTTTCTGGCTCTATCTATCTATCTATCTATCTATCTATCTATCTATCTATCTATATCTTTTCAAGTGGTGGGTTCTAGTTGAAAGAGGTAAGAATACTTGGGTAGATTTGGTTAGAAATTACTTTGGGTTTCCCCATAAATCTGCCAAACAATATCCATATGTGACGATGACAAAATAATAAGCAAACAGTAGTTTATTATCTCTGATAATTCCTGCATGTCCAAGCAAAGCCTACCTACTTTGTTTCATTCATATGTTATAAAAGAGCCTTCTATGTCTAAAAGGATGCTATTTTTTATCCTTTCTTCACCATTATAAAGTTTATAGTTCATATTTATAATAGAGTGTTTAAGAGCTTAAACTCAGGACCTGAATTTCATTTTGAGTCCCATCATCTACTAGTTGAGTGACTTTGGGCAAATTACTTCATTGCTTTGAGCTTCAGTGTACCCATTCATAGAACGGGGATGTTAATAGCTGCCCTTCAGGTCTCAGGATGACGTGAGGTTCAGCATGTAAAATACTGAGCACACTGTCTGCCATGTGTGCAAGGAATCAATACTATGTTAACTAATATTATTTCTGCTGCCTGAAAGGTCAGTATTACATGGATATAATAACATGATATTTTCATAGTCTTTGCAAATTTCAAAGCATATTCAGTTACATTATGTCATGTATCCTGTGAGATTGGAAGGGCAAGAATAACCTATTCCCATTTGACATATTATATTTATAGACTTAACCAAACTCATTCAGTTAGAAAGTATTAGGTTTGGGTTTAAACCTTGGTGCTTTTTAGTCCACTGCTATATCTATGAAATATTAATAACACATTTAAAATTTATTGAGTTGTTACAATGTACTAGGCACTGCTCTAAGTGATTTATAAGAGTGAGCTTATTTAATCCTCACAATAAAATGAGGTAGGTAATATTATTCTCCATTCTACAGATGATAAAACTGATATTTAAACATGTTAAGCACTGTACTCAAAGGTACACAGCTTTTACATGGGAGCTAGAGTTCGACTCAGTTTCATGTGACCCCAGCATCTGGCTTAGCAAGGCAACTAGCTTTCTGGTAAAAACAGTCAGACTCTCTTAAGTATGTCTGACTTTTCAGCTGTGTAAGCTTGGATAAAATCACTGAATTTTTCTGCATTCTCATTTTCTAATCTATAAATTGGGAATACTAATTTAAGCCTACTTCTAAGAGTTGTGAGGATAAAATAAGACATTTGAATGGCCTTAGCCAGTGTGGCTCAGTTGGTTGGAGCGTCATTCTGTACACAGAAAGGTTGTGGGTTTGATTCCCAGTCAGGGCACATATGTAGGTTGTGGGTATGGAAGGCAACCAATCAATGTTCTCTCTCACATCAATGTTTCTTTCTTTCTCTCTTCCTTTCCCTTTCTCTGGAATCAGTAAACATATTTTCAGGAAAGGATGAGAAAGGACATGTGAATGTCCTTTGTAAAAATAACATGTAGGTACTAATTATTATTAATTTGGTGAAAAGTCAGTTATATGGGTGTGTGTAGCTAAAATAATAACCAATTATCTGAGTATATATACTTTTTTACTTTTCAAAATACTGTTTGGCAATATGTAGACAGAGGCATGGCAAGAGCTCACTAGGAGTCTGTCAACTGAGATTTCTCTAAGAACTGGCTAAATTAGCAACATTTCCACAGCTCAGATAAGTTGGCTTCCTAAGTCCAAATTGTCCATAGCTAGGTCTCTGCTGATGCTTGTGCTTCCAACTCATGGCTTCTGGACCAGCAGCCAATGAATTCTGGACATCTCTCTTTATTGAATTAGAAGTAATTCTGAATTCATGCAAAGTGTTTTGATATTTGTACAGATAATGCATATGGACTCTGCAACTGCAATTGATTTTGGCTGTTCATTCTTCACCTCAAAGTTCACTTAATGCAATTATTTGAGGAAGGGTGTCTGAGTAAATAGCTGTGTAGACAGACCTGGGAGCCCCTTCACTAGTGTTGTTTACCTTGGTATTAAAAAAAAAAATCAAACAGCGGTGACTTGAAAGACAAGACAATAGGCATATACTGTCTTCTCTCAAGCTGGTTTTTAGGCTCACAGGATGTCATGTCTTCCTAGTGTGATCACATAGGTGAAGCCTGAATGTGGCACATCCAGTAAATGATAGTCCCCAATCCATTTCTGTGGTCTGTATTTCCCATGTGAAAATTAAGGTGATCCCCCAAAGTCAGGGTTCCTGGTAGAACACAAAACATATTCAGGAGTCAAGCAGTAAGGCAAATACCTTTACTTCTACTTAGAAGGGTGCTCACACATATGGTCTGGAAGCACATGCACACCAAGCAGGTGGTCTGCTTGCCTTTATAACCCCTGACATATGTGACCTGTTCCTTACTCTTGATTGGAGCTCAGGCACACAGGCTGACTCAAAGAGAGGGGTTGGCCTTTGCCATTTCAATATGGCGGCCCCAAGGGTAGCTGCAAGTCCTGTGGCCAACATGACAGCTGTCTAAAATGTTCTTTGACAGAAAAGATGATTTTTTTATTCTCACACCCATAGAACTTGGTACAGAACATCACATCAGGGAGGGATGTTAGAATGTGAGGTTAGCTCCCCACTATCTAAGCAGAGGAGTAGAGTGGCACATTGGTGAGACTCAAGATTCTGGCACGTGTTCACACAGCAAACTCCACTAAGTTTCATAATCTTCCTGACTCACTTTTCCTCGTCTGTAAGATGGGACTAAAAGCAAGCCTAGTTTTGAACTGAGGATAATGGAGATGATATAGGTAAAGTACACACACTACATAAAAATATAATCATTCGTTTCCTGTGTGTTCTCTACCACTTACCCTCTTCTCTCACAATCTGAAGTTCTAAATCAAAAACCTTTAGGGACAGGGTCATGGAAGATGGGATGTTTCTTAATCTGAGGTGTTTTACACTTATTATTTTGTCTTATCCCCACATGGTTCTGTGAAGTAGGTACTATTATCTTCACCTTCTAAATGAGAAAATGAGCCCATAAAAGCTTAAATCAAAGGATTTTGCCTAGTCCGTGAAAGTTTCAGAATTTGAACCCTGTGTTCTTTACTGAACAATATACTGGTCTTGGAGTTAGGTGGCTTTTGTCCAAATAATGATAATAGAGCTCATGTTAACTGAGACTTCACCACATACCAAACCTGTGTTAAGCAATTCCAAGCACTAACTCAGTTACATCTGCCATAACATTATCCCCATTTTACATGTGAGTAAACTGTGAGGTTATCTGGATTAGTGCAGGTCAACAAGCAAGCATGGAGAGTCAGGGTATGGCCCCATGCAATCTGGTTCCAGAATTTTGTTTTCAGTTCAGCACAATATTTCCCTGCAATGGGTTCACCTGTGCCACATTTCTTTGCTCTGGGCTTCAGCTTGTTAATTGGTAAAATGAGCCAGTCATTTAGATAAACCATAAAATCCCTTCCGCGAGTCTATTCAATAGAGGAAATCAATGTTGTCGTAATAGAAATCACATAAGGGCATGTCCACACTGGCCACTGACTCAGGAAGTGGAGCTGCTGGGTGAGTCACAAGGACTGTGTGTGCCTTTTCCTCTTTCCGTGAGCTATTGACATGGAGCTGCAGGGAAATATACTGTCTATACAGCAGGACTTTCCTGTCTTCTGAGGCAATTCCTCTTTATTATCCTGGTAATTTTCTTCCCCAACTTGAACTTCACTGCAGTTAAAATGTACATGGGAAAGGGATTGCAGAGGTTGTAATAGTCACCAGGAGTATCCTCATTGTAGGTTTAACACAAATGAAGCATCATTAGTTGCTTTGGTCTCCAGTTCTCTATTAGAGGACTAGCCCTGCAGAATTTCAGCCTAAAACTTGGAAGCCATACAGAAGAGCATCGGGTACAGTGTCTATTCTCCGACATTTCAATGTCAGTCTCCTCTTATAAAAAATCAGTCAACACATTTTCAAAACAGCAGAAGGATAGTCCAGTCATGACATGTGTGTGTGTGTGTGGGGGGGGGAGGGAGTCCCCAGTGAGGAATTTCTCCTTTAAGAAGGGTTCCCTGACTCCCATTTAATTCTCTTTGTATCATAAACCCATTTGAGAATATGAAGAAAGCTATGGACTACTTTCCTAGCAAGAAGCATATTTTCTGTCACACAGAGTTTTGGATACAATTTCAAGGGTTCATTTGCACTCCCAAACCTGCCCACAGTCCTAGACTCCAGTTAGTAAATACACTCTTCTCTAGGGCTTTGGTTCCTTTTATTTTCTCTCAACCTGTTTTTCTACTCAATTCCTTAATTCTTGTCTCTCCACTGAAGTACGGTAATAGCCCTTTGGATGTGGAAGGGACCTCAAAGCCAAGGGACCTATTCTCCATTGGGTCCAAATGGCCGCAGCAGAAGTTGCACCTCCCCAGTTAAAAGCAGTTCACCCCACACTGATGATTGCTCATTACATTTTAAAAATTAATTAATAAATAAATGATTTTACTAGAAGCTTTTAATTTTTGTTAAGCAGAATCCTACTTTCTGTTGTATAGTGGATGAGGTTGGGCCCATAATCTCCTTTACTTGCTGGTACGTCTGTCCTCCAGCTGCCGTGAGGGTCGGCTGATTACAATTTACAGCTATTCTTTCTGTAGAGAATTACCATTGACTGAATGTGAACCACAAATTGCCATGTGCCCCACTCCTCACCTACTGCAGATTTCACAGTGACACTTGCCGGAGGTAGGACCAACACTGTGGTGCAGTTTGAGTCTGTATGCCTGTGGGTTCAGATCTAAGCTTGTCTTTAGTTAGGGTCACACTCTTGCTTAGCATGTATCCTATTCCTGACCTTCTGATTTTTGTTTTCCTTCTCCTGAGCACCCCCATTCCCCCCTTTGGGCTCTGCTTCTAGACCTAAGGCAGTTGGTATCACACATGGTCATGGGGTGAAATTCTGGAGTTGGATCACTCACTAGATAGATGGCAATGACTCACTGGTAGAAGGTGGAGTCTTGATAGTCTCTGGCATGCAGTAGCAATGCAATTGCTAAGTTGTTCACCTGAGGTGAGCTGGGATGGCTACATGTGGAAGGGATGCACTAGCTTGTGCAATCTTGGGCATTTATTTGAAATGTGTGGGAAAATAGCAACTCTTAAGGACTATGGAGTTATGTACTTATTCTAAATACCACCCATTCATTCAAGAGGAAATAAGACATTTTCAGATCTAGCTATCAACAATTTAAGGCAAAGTGAGAGACAGAGAACTTACTTGAAGGTTTTTTTTAAAAGAGCCTACATCTCCTCCAGCTAGAGGAGAAGCACATCTGAGGGTCAGGAACAGGACTTACGTCAGAAGGAGGCAGACCTTCAGAGAAGTCTAAAATATCAGCAAGTCTTCTATGCCAAAATCAAGGACCTCACAGGGAATGAGGGAGACTCTGAAACTTGAGATGGGGAATGCTGGTAGATGCATTGAGAACCTTGAAACTCTGAATTTCATGGAACTTCAGGGAGGATAATGTTGTCTCCTTCACTTTGTTGGAGATAGAGTACTGTTACCTTGACCTCTTGCATGAAGACTATGAGGGGCTTCAAATGAGGCATGAGCCTTACACCTCAGGATTTGTCCTACCTTCTATGGTCCATATATGGTCACATAAGGTCACATCGAAATATAACATAGCCATCCTACTAAAATAAGGCAGGGATTATATACTGAAGTAGCTACAGGACTGGGCTAGCTTGTATTGGCTGAACTGGATAGTATACCTGTGAGTGAATCCTAATGATACTATATCAAGGGACAGAGAATATCAAGCTAGGTAAGAATGTAATCTCCTGTTACATAGGATTTAGCACCTGGGCAAGGACCCTGAGTGCTGTGATGGATCTCAAAAACTTGGATATAAGCAATGGCCCACATTAGACAAAGTAGAGATGTCATAAGTGTGGTGGGAAACTATAGAAGGAGAAGTAAAAATTCTCAGATAAGCAGATATGCTAGAATGGGATGATTGTAGAAGACTGGAAAACCTACCAGCTGACCCTATAACTCACAAAAACCTAGAGGACGCTACTTTTCAGGTGGTAAGGAATGTGTTGGTAAAGGGGGCACCAGTATCACTGATGCTCTCCTATTTATGTCTCTGTAGAATGGAACTTACAGTAGAAGATCCTCTTATAAACTGGGCTCCCAGTAATAATAGAGATGGGAGGATCATGGTTAAACAGAGGACAGGTGGCAGCACATTACAATTAGAAGTGATGTAGGTGTAATTACCATCAAGCAGAATGGCAGCCAGGGAGACTGACTCACAGGCATATGTGGAGATGGTTATAGAACACAATGTTCCTAAAGGCATGATAGAAATGCATATATATATATATATATATATATATATATATATATATATATATTTTTTTTTTTTTTTTTTCATACATAAACGAACTGAGGACAGGTGCCTTACTGGAAAGTAATAATATCTTAGCCAGTTTCTATGTCTGATATAGTTCTCAGACTCAGAGGACATTGATTGAAGAAGAGGAAGATTCTTCTGATGGAGACTCTAAAGCATCATGACAAGTGTATATAGTAATAACTACTGTAGTCCTTTCACAAAAGCTATTTACTTGAGTATGTACACACTGAGGAAGGAAATACCTAGATCTTTTGAGAACTTTAGATAGAGAATCTGAGTTAACTGTAATATCTGCTACTGTGGTCTCTCTGATAGAATAGGGATGTAGTGAGTATTGGAAAACAAAAGGGTCTGGTGGGTCCACAGACCGAATATCATTTCCAGGTTCCCAAATGTGTAATTGGAATAGACATATTGGGCAGTCAACGGAATCCTCACATTAGTTTCTAGTTCTGTACATTAAGAACTATTGTAATACAGGCCAAGTTGAATCTCCCCAAACCAACCGCTCAACTAAATAAACATAAGAACGCATTCTGGAATGTCAGCAAGAAATGCCACCCTCAGGTTTAGTGATGCCTGTCATATTCCTATTTGCTTCATCAGTTAAACCATGCAAAATCCAAATGGATCCTCCTGGGTGACAGTGGACCACCCAAAAATAATCAAATACTAGTACCAATTGTAGCTGTATACTGATGTGGTGTTTATTAGATTAACACATAGATTTGGGTTCATGGCCTGAGCTATTAATACAACGTATTTGTTGATTTCTGTTATCATTGAGAAGGATGATTAAAAGCAGTTGGCATCAAAAGATACAAGTAACAATACACCTTCCTGGTCTAGTGCCAGTGCTATGAAGTCTCATGTTCTCTGTCATAATATATTCCAAAGGGGCCTGGACTATCTGGACAATTCAGAACATCACATTAGTCTACAAAGTTGATGATGTCATCTTAATATGCCCTGGTAGACATTAAATAGCAAGTACTTTGGATGCCTTGGAAAGACACATGCACTGCAGAAAATGAATGCTACATCTTATAAAATTCAAGGTCTGTGACATTGGAGATTTTAGGGACCTAGTGGTCTGGGATATTCCGGGACATCACTTACAAAGTAAAGGACAAATTACTTCACCTTGCTCTTTGTACCACTAAGAAAGAATTACAGCACTGAATAGCACTCTTTTGATTTAGGAGCCAGCATTTTCCATACATGATGCTCTTAAAGCCCATTTATTAGGCAATGTGTAAAGCTTCTAGCTTTGGTGGGGGTAAAGTTGAGAAAGACCATGTAGGGCCTCTGGCAAGACCCAATAGGAGAGTCATGGAGCAGAATCTGGTAGTGCTAGAACAAGGCCTTACCATTTGCAGCAGAGCACTTACACACCATTCTAAAATCGCTCCTGACATGCTTTTGGGCTCTAATTGAAATTGATCTCTGACTATGGGTTATTAAGCGATCATGTGGTCAGAAGTATAGATCAAGTGATGTGTTCTATAAAGCCCACCAAGGCATAAGGGTAAGTACTAGTAAGCTCAGCAGAAAGTCATCATTAAATAGAAGTGGCACATCTAGGATCAAGATTGAGAAGGCCCAGAGGGATCCAATAAACTATAGAGCAGGAAGCTCAGACCCAAATGTCACGTCTTGTACTGTTGCCTTTTCCTCAGCTCACATCCAGGCCATCATGGTGGGTATTTCACACGACCAGCTGATGAAAGAAAACACAGTTTGGTTCACGAATGGCCTGGCTTTTTATAGGTACAAGCCATACATGGACTGCTGCTACACTATAGTCTCATTCAGGAGTGCCCCTAAAAGACAGTGATGTGTGTAAATTGTTCCAGTTTGTTAATTTATTATAATTGAAAGAAGTGAGAGGGAGGGGAAAGGTAAGGGAGTAAAAAAAAGGAAAGGGATATTTTCATTACATGAAAATCCTTAAATGTTACTGAAAACTTAGACAAACCCCCCAGTTGCTTTACATTGCCTTCCTAGGGAACAATAGTATGATTGTTCTGCAGGGGCAATGGACAGAGCTTTGGGCACTGATTCTGGTCATTCACTTTGTGTGGAGAAAGAAATGGGTTGGAGTAAGAGTATACATAGAATTATGAGCAGTAGTGAATAGCTTAGTTAGCTGTTCAGAGAGAAACTTTGGAAGGAGCAAAATTGGACACCTGGGGACAAGGAGTCCTAGGAAAGAGCCATGTGGATATTCTCATGGGAATAGGAAAAATGTATGGACATCGTAGGCCATATGCCATTGTCTATCAGAAAACAATTACGGTAGAAAAAATTTAAACATCCCAATAGGCAAGCTAATGTAATATAGCGGTAGATGTAAACAAGCCTTGGTCATCAGCCACCCCAGTAAACAGATCAGTCATTGTGGTAGAGTGGAGGCTATGCATGGGTTACTCAAGCCTGATCCAACTAATACTACTGCTGAAGATTCTACCTGCCAGCAACAGAGACCTTGATTCTGTGTCATCCTTAAGAGCCCAAGAAGCGACAAGATTGGGCCTCTTCCATTTTGGAAAGACTAGTAAGCTATGTTTACTGGGTTGACACAGAATCTACTCATAGATTTGCCTTTGCCTTTGCCTGTCTGTAGTGCCTTGGTCAGTACCAGTATCCAAGACTTCACAGAGTATCTGATCTACAAACATGGAATTCCATATCACATTGCTTGGATTCCCTTTACAGTAAAGGAGAAGGGACTTTGAACATATATTTATGGCAATCACTGACCCTTCCTCATCACATACCATCCAGAAGCTATAGCCTAGTAGAGCAATGAAAGTAAACTCTTGATGCCACAGCTAAAGCACCAGCTTTAAAAAGACAGTATGCAAAGCTTGAGCCCTATAAGTATACACCTTGAGCCATTACTCATTATATGATAGTATGGTCCCAATAGGTAGAATACATGGGTCTGAGAACCAAGGAGCGGCATTAGAAGTAGCACAATGATTTTGACTCCTTGTTACCCATTTATGAAATTTTTACCCTTTTCTGTAAATTTTGGTTCTGTGGCTTTAGAGATCTTAGGTCCTAGAAGGACATAGTAAGAGTACTCTTAATCTAAAGTTACAGCTGCCAATTAGTCCTTTAGGATCCTCAAGGTACATGACTGTCAGCCAAAGAAAGAAACTAACGTAGCAGCAGAGGTATTTAATCCTGGTTATCATGAGCTCATAGGCTTGCTTATACATGATTAAGGCAAGAAGGGATATGTCTAACAGATAATCCACTTAGCTGTCTCTTGGTACTTTCATGTCCAGCTATCATTTCAAATTCACAAAAAGAGCAACCATCCTATATAATAAAAGGCTAATATGCAAATAGACCAAACGACAGAACAACCAAACAGCAGGTTGCTATTATGTGTGCTGACCACCAGGGGGTGTGCGTGGAACATGGCAGGCATTGGCTGTGGTGGGATGGTGGAGCAGGTGAGTGGGGTCGCCAAACCAAAATGGGGTGCCAGTCTCTGTCAACGGCAAGCCTCTGGTGGTAACTGAAAATTCTTTGCTCCTGGCACCGTGGTCCTGCCTAGCTCTCACACCTGCTGCCAGCGCCTGCACCAGCCCTGATCGCTCAGCTTCTCCACCTCTTTCTGCTCCTGAGGGGTGATCAGGGCTGGCAGTCACCTCTCGTACCCACAGCTGGCGCCAGAGCAGCTGCTCACATCTGCTGCCAGCGGCAGGTGCCAGTCTCAATTGCTTGGCACTGTCAGTGGGTGCAAATGGCAACTTCCAGCCTTAATCTCCCTTGAGGGCTTCTCCACCTCCCCCTGCTCCTGAGGGGAGATCATGGCAGCAGCTGCCACTCCCCCACTGAGGGTGCTGGCCCCACTCGCATCCGCTGTT
Source organism: Murina feae (assembly GCA_004026665.1). Taxonomy (NCBI): domain Eukaryota; kingdom Metazoa; phylum Chordata; class Mammalia; order Chiroptera; family Vespertilionidae; genus Murina; species Murina feae. The sequence continues at coordinate 45,045 of PVJC01008466.1, forward strand.
ACTGCTGGCCCCAATGGCTTTGTGCCATCAGCAGGTGTGAGTGGGGCTGGCACTATCAGTGCAGGGAACAGTGGCAGCAGCTGGAGTGGGGCTGCTGGTAGACAAGGGATTGGGAGTCACAGTGGGAGGAGCAGGGCAGGGGCGCAGAGGATGGGCCAAGACCCACCCCTGTGCCCACTGCAGCCCACAGTTCCTTTCAAGGTGTACAAATTCATGCACTGGTCCCCCAGTAGTCAATAAAAACATAGAAACCAAGGTTTCAGACATCCTAGGGATAAGAATTTGTGGCAAATCATAAGAAACCTAGACTAGTAGTAGCACTTGCTGGCCCAGGGAGAGGGAAAGCTAGCATGGATATTTGAAACTATGGAGATGAATATCAATTATGCTGCTGTACCAGCAGCAGCAGTGGGTGTGGTTCATTCCAGTTAACAATACTTCTGCGAGTTTTCCAAGAAATTGAAACCAATGAGAATTCTGAGAACCTACCCACAGAGGCACTGAACTTAATGTAGGAGTCAAATGGATCTAAGTGGTGCAAGGGGTAGACTATAGTGGGTGCTGTTGGTGCCTTGCACAGATATTTTGTAATCAGGGCGCCCATAACCCACCTGCTGAGAGTGTTGGTTGAGAATACTTCACAGATTTTTCCTTCTTTAGAGAATTGACTTAGCCTAAAAAGGAGCACCTTACCTTAGAGGATATCCCTGTTTGGGGGCAGGCAGTGGGTGGTAAAAGGCTCACAGACATAGTCACATGAAAGGCCAGCTCACTTGTCTGAAGATGGGACTAACTTTGTGGTGCAAATTGTTCTTCCCTGAGACATCAGAACAAAGCTAGTCTTTAGATGAGACCATTGATTTCCCCCCCCCCTTGCTTATACAATGTCACTCATTTCCTTCTTCCAAGAAAGCTTACTAACTAAACCACTTGAATAAATGACTTAACACATTCTATAGCTTTTACTCCTTAGTTCTTTTGTAGCCATGGCTCTTTATGAAATGCACTGGTTAAGGAGACAAAAATCCAATTAAAAAATGGGCAGAAGACCTGAATAGACATTTCTCCGAAGAGGACATACAAATAGCCAAGAGACAAATGGAGAAAAAAAAATATGTGCAAAGTCACTAATCATCAGAGAAATGCAAATTAAAACCACAATGAGATATCACCTCGTACCTGTCAGATTGACTATCATCAAAAAATCAGCAAACAACAAGTATTGGTGAGGATATGGACAAAAGGGAATACTAGTTCACTGCTGGTGGGAATGTAGATTGGTGCAGCCACTATGGAAAACAGTATGGATTTTTCTCAAAAATTTTAAAATAGAACTTCTGTTTGACCCAGTGATCCCACTTCTGGGAATATATCCTAAAAACTCCAAAAAAATCAGAAAAAATATATACATTTCTATAGCCATAGAACCATTATTTATAGTAGCTAAGATCTGGAAACAGCCCGATTTCCTGTCAGTAGATGAATGGATAAAAAAGCTGTGGAACATTTACACAATGGAATACTATGCAGCTGTAAACAAAATGAATCTCTTATACCCTTTGGGACAGCATGGATAGACCTGGAAAATACTATGCTGAGTGAACTAAGCCAAACTGAGAAAGACAAATATCATATAATCTCACTTATCTGTGGAACCTAATGAACAAAATTAATTGACCAACAAAATAAGACCTGAAGCAGGGAGGCATGGAACAGACTGACATACTTCTATGGGTTTGGGGGGATGAAAAGAGATAAACCAAACTTATATACTTACTAGAGGCCCAGTGCACAAAATTTGTGCACTTAGGGCAGTCCCTCAGCCTGTCCTGTGCTCTATCTCAGTCTGAAGCCCTTGGGAGATGTCCACCTGCTGACTTATGCCCACTCCCTGGAGGTCTGGGCCTAAGCTGGCAGTCAAACATCCCTCTGGCAGCCTGGGAGCCCTCAGAGGATGTCCACTTGCCAGTGGGGAGCAGGCCTAAGCTGTAGTCAGACATCCTTAGCGCTGCTGAGGAGGCAGGAGACCCTCCCGCCACCACCACCATACTGGCAACCATCAGCCTGGCTTATGGCTGAGCAGAGCTCCCCTGTGGCAGCTCCTGCCTTGAGTGTCTGCCCCCTGGTGGTCAGTGTGTGTCATAGTGACCAGTCATTCCCAGCCATTCTGCTGTTAGGGTTAATTTGCATATTACCCTTTTATTATATAGGGTAGAGGCCTGGTGCATGCGTGGGGGCCAGCTGGTTTGCCCTGAAGGGTGTCCTGGATCAGGATGGGGTCCCACTGAGGTGCCTGGCAAGCATGGGTGAGGGGCTAAGGGCCATTTTCAGGCTGGTCACATCTCCTTCAGGGTGGGTGTCCCACCCTGGAGTGCCTGGCTAGCCTGGGTGAGTGGCTGATGGCCATTTGCAGGCTGGCCACAGTTCCTTTGGGGTGGGGGGTCCTGCTGGGGTGCCTGGCCAGCCTGGATGAGGGGCTGATGTCTGTTTTCAGGCTGGACACAGCCCTCAGCGAGCCTGGCTGGAAGCAAGTATCTGGGATTTATTTATCTTCTATAATTGAAACTTTGTTGCCTTGAGCAGAGGCCACAGCTGGGCTAGGCAGGCAAGAAGTGTAGCTTCCTCCATAGCTGGGGTAAGCAAGCCTCCTGTTTGCTCTAGCTCCATGGCTGCCAGCTTCCATCTTGGCTGGGTTAATTTGCATATAGTCACTCTGATTGGCTGGTGGGCATGGCTTAGGTGTAGCAGAGTGATGCCTAATTTTCATATTACTCTTTTATTAGATTAGATATGCATAGCCAATGGACATGGCCAATAGGATGGTGAAGACCTGGGGGAGGGGACAGGGGTGAGTAGAGGCTGGGAGGAGGGGTTAAAAGGGGAGAATGGGAGACATCTATAAGATTATCAACAATAAAAATATATTTAAAAATGAAAAAAGGAGATAAAGGAAATGTATAAAGCATGATGTAGTCATGATAAATTGTTTATTTTTTATTTTTTTTATTTTTTTTATTTAATTTATCTTTATTGTTCAGATTATTACAGTTGTTCCTCTTTTTTCCCCCATAGCTCCCCTCCTCCCAATTCCCACCCCAACCTCTGACCTTGCCCCCCCCATTGTCCTCATCCATAGGTGTACAATTATTGTCCAGTCTCTTCAGGCATCCCCAACACCCTTAACCCCCGAAAATTGTCAGTCCACTCCCTTTCTATGCCTCTGATTCTATTCTATTCACCAGTTTATTCTGTTCATCAGATTTTTCATTCACTTGATTCTTAGATTCACTCGTTGATATATATTTGTTGTTCATAATTTTTACTTTCCTTTTTCTTCTTCCTCATTCTCAAAGGATACCTTTCAGCATTTCATATAATACTGATTGGGTGGTGATGAACTCTTTTAGCTTTTTCTTGTCTGTGAAGCTCTTTATCCGACCCTCAATTCTGAACGATAGCTTTGCT
>PVJC01008467.1:0-48500 GCA_004026665.1 Murina feae
AGCCTGCTGGCCTACCCTGCAGATCTTGAACTTGCTAGCCCCCTCAGTTACTTAAAATAAACCTCTCAATATATAGGTAGGTAGATAGATGATAGATATGTTAGATAGATAGGTATATGATAGATAGAGATAGATGATTGTTAGATGATAGATGATAGATAGATGATAGATAGATAGATAGATAGATAGATAGATAGATAGATAGATAGATAGATAGATAGATGATAGATAGATAGATCGATAGATCCTATTGGTTTGTTCCTCTGGAAAATCCTGACCATACAACCTCCTTAATACTAAATCCAAAGGTCATTGCTCAATCTCTTTTTCCTGAATCTGTCAGTAGCATCTGACTTCGTTGATAATCCCTCCTCTTTAATACACTTTATATATTTCCATATTAACTCTTGTTTATTGATCTAAGCTTCAGACTCATTTTTTCCTCATAGAATGCAATCTCCACTAGTGCAGAGATTTGCAGCAATTTTGTTCACTGGTTCACTGTCAAATTTCCTAGTACCCAGAACATAGTGCATGACAAGTAAAATTAAATACTGTATGCTTATATTTTAATGATTTAAAATAAGATATTTGAAATACACTTTTCTTATGAATATATGAAACTAAAGTTACCACCTTATTTCAGAAAATAAATTCAAACACCCTTAAAGTCCAAACTCCTGCCAATTATGCTCAATCTATAGTTAATGACTCAGTTTGATTCCTTTACTTATTTATTTTTAAGAATGAGTTTATTACATCTATAGAAACCAAAAGAGCCCAAAATGGACTGATCACAAGCACCCAAGGTAATCGGGGGCAGAGTGAAGGGTGACCTTGCTCTCAAGATCAGGAGGAGGTGACTGAGGAGAGATGGCACTACTCCTGCTTTCCTGGCTACACCCCAGCACTTCACCCCAGGAATGTGGAAATCATAAACATAAAAATGGAATAAGGTGTAGCTTCAATAATTATAAACAACAATTCATCCTGGACCTATTACATTATTTGTGTAACCTTATCTGTCTGCATGCCTTGATTTGTTTCAGGACATAATTATTTACTCTACATAATCACTGCAATATATTCTAACTCACGTCTTTGATATTTTTTCTAGATTAGAACACACTGTCATCTCATAAGAATTTGAGCAATTTTGAATGAACCACAGACCACTTTCCAAGTTGGATTATATTTCTACACAAAACACGTTAAATAGAAGGATAAAGTGTTAATTCCCTATTTATTGTTGATTCACTATTTTAATTGAGAGTTTACAATCTTAAGAATATTGTTTTAGAAGGAATCAATTATTAATACAAGTTTAGTATATTATAGATTAATAATGCAATATGTGCAGAATATAATAATAGTGCTGTGGGTTATATCATCACTCATATCCCAATAAACATTCTTCAAAACACTAAACTTAAACACATGAATATACTAGTAGATGATCCAAGTCTTGGTCCCCCCATGATAATGACATGATTCACACACACACACACACACACACACACACACACACACAAATTTAAACTGTTTTTCCTTATCTGTATAAAATTTATACTGTTTACTTTTTCAAATTATAAAAGAAATGTCTTTTCATTGTAAAAAATTCTAAAAAAATAGTTTGAGATGGATATCTGGGATTCATACAGTTCACCAGAATTACACAACAGTACATCAAGATAATAATAATTTTTAAAAAGGACAAATTAAACAATGGAAAATTCAAGGACCTGAGACAAACCTTAACTGAAAGTCAAGAAAATATTAATACCAGTCCACTTTCAGGATCTTGTTGAAGAGTTGTCTAAATAAGAGTTTGTCTAAATAAAGTCCATGGCTTTACTGTGTTTGTAATTAAGCCCTGAGCTGCAAATAGTGGGAAAGGGTGCGCCAAACCCATAAGAAGTATTGTAGTTTCCTTCTGTTTGTCAAAGCAATCTTGAAGCCTTAAGGTTGAAAATATTCTTGTTGTTTATTTGTTTTTGTTAATCCTCACCTGAGAGAGATACATCATTGCCTCCGACTCGCGCCCTGCCTGGGTCAGGACTCAACCTGCAACCCACAAATATGCCCTTGACCTGAAATCAAACCCAAGGTCCTTCAATGTTCTGACCAACACTCTAACCACTGAGCAACAAGGGGCCAAGACTGAAATATAATTCTTAGTCTTTAACACTTTTTGTAATCTGCTGTAAAGAAAACAAAGCATTTTATAACCACCCCTATTTCAGAAAAAAACACTCCATATTCCTTTCTTTTGTAAAAAGGAGAGGAAAGACTGCAATTGAGTTTTATGATTTCATGCTGTCTATTTTAGCAAGGTTATAGAACCTTTGCAAAACCAGATTTTATTTTATTTCTTGAATAAATTCTTTCAAAACACACAACTAAAATTAAGAAGGGAAATAAAATATAGCCTTAAATGAGAGCGTTTATACTGCACTTCTTACAACAGCTGCTTCTATTTCATTTAAAATTAATCAAGCTTTATGTAGAGTCTTCAGAGCTGACCCTTATAGAACAGCAATACTATTAGCTGCACATGTTTCAGATTTTGTGTTTCTGAGATAACGGTTCTTATAATAACCAAGAAATGAGGCTGGATTATGTTTGAGAGGGGGGAAAATTGTGTATCATTTAAAATACCAGTGAAATCGATATGAATGTTACTTACTGAAGGCACAGCAAACTCCAGGCTTTATCTCGCTCTTGCTTAATCCATTTATACTTTCTGGAGAGCCCCAATCAGAAACACAAAAGTAGAGCCCATAACTTTGACATCTAAAATTGACAATGGTAAAAAGAGACATTCTCTTCTTAATTTCTACTCCTAGTAAAATTTTCTGTTTATGCTTAATAACTTTCTTCTATGGAGCTTAAAGAATCTTATGTACACTAATTGGCGAATCCTTTCAACAATCTTATGAAATACGCAGGAAATTCCTGTTGGTCAAGACATGAATGAAAACAAAGTCACATTCTATTATTTACCATGGAAAATAAAATTTAATGAATTGTTGCAAAGAAACTTTTAATGAGCTATTTTTCTCTGATGAGAACAAAAAAAAGAGGAAATTACTTTAAAATGTTCTTAAATTACAATAGGGAGAATACAAGATAGCAATATGGAAGATTTTTTAAAATATATTTTTATTTCAGAGAGGAAGGGAGAGGGAGAGACAGAGATATCAATGACAAGAGAGAATCATCATTTGGCTGCCTCTTCCAAGCCTCCTACTGAGGACCAAGACTGCAACCTCAGCATGTGCCCTGACGAGAATCAAACCTCAACCTCCTGGGTAATAAAATAGATTAATGCTTAAACATTGAACCATGCTGGCTGGGCTGAAAGACTTTTTTAATGGTGAGAGTGATACTGAAACTGGATTAGGTTAATTAGCCTACAGCATGCATGTTAACAGTGCAACATAAGATGACGAAGTTTAAGATCAGGAAGGGCTACAAAACACTCTATGACCATTTATTTATTTATTTATTTATTTACTTACTTACTTACTTACTTACTTACTTACTTACTTACTAGAGGCCCGGGGCACAAAAGTTTGTGCACTCGAGGGGGTTCCTCAGCCTGATCTGTGCCCTCTCACAGTCTGGGACCCCTAAGGAGATGTCCACCTGCTGATATGCCTGGCCAGCCTGGGTGAGGGGTTGAGGGCTGTTTTCAGGCTGCCCACAGCTCCCTTTGACCCAACGTCCCAGCAAGGCTGGCTGGAATCAGGTTTCTGGGATTTATTTATCTTCTATAATTGAAACACTATTGCTTTGAGCAGAGGCCCAGCTGGCCTAGGCAGGCAGTTTCCTCCATCGCTGGTACAAAAGAAGCCTCCTGTTTGCTCTAGCTCCATGGCTGCTGGCCACCATCTTGGCTTGGTTAATTTGCATACAGTCACTCTGATTGGCTGGTGGGCATGGCTTGGCTGGTGAGTGTGGCTTAGTTGTGATGGAATGAGGGTCAATTTGCATATTACTCTTTTATTAGATTTATTTATTTATTTATTTATTTATTTATTTATTTTTAATCCTCATGTGAGAATATTTTTTGCATTGATTTTTGGGGAGAGTGGGAGAGGGAAAGACAGAGAGAAACACCGATGTGAGAGACACATTGATTGGTTGCCTCCTGAATGCACTTGACCGGGGCCAGAACCTGCAACCAAGGTAAGTGGCCCTTGACTGCAATCAAACCCAGGACCCTTCAGTCTGCAGGCCAATGCTCTATCCAATTCAACTAGGGCCCTATGACCTTCTTATATATCTCCTCTTCCCACCTCAGGACAGTCAGAGACTTGTATTGGATTTATTGTGGTAGCACAACCCAAGGCTCAGGGAAGCATTTCTGCTATGTCTTGGGTTTAATGTGGGCAGGTAGCAGAGATTCATGATACCATAGCTTATTGTGAGTCATCTTTCCTCATTTTTGAAGAAGGTAAATTAGTGATAGATTTCAGATGTTATTGTTACATAGTTCATACCAGAATGAAAGTAAATAATGTTCATTTCAAACTCTTCCAAACTAATGAAATTCTATATCAATTAAAATTACATCATAGTAGTTTTTTTGAGCAATGTAAGAGAAAGAGGGCCATCCTGGATAATCCTCATAAGGATTTTGTCTAAGTGATTCAGCTGAATGGCTGACCCAACTAAGCTTACCCTACAGAGCTTTAGGAACCTACCAATAAATGTTTTAACATACTTATTAACTTTCCTATGCTCAGTGAACAACTATGGCTCTGAACCCTAAAGAGTCTACTCGTCTTTATTATTAAGCTCTCTATGGTTTTCCAAAATATGCCATAATTTTGCATAAATGTTTCTGAATGTTCTCCATTACCATTCCTTCCACCAAAGCATGGCTTTGATTGATTTTATTTTATAAAATTTCAATTAGTTCAAAATCTAATGTGTGGAAAATAAGACAAGGCATTATGTCTAGAAACATTTCTAAATAGACTTTAGATACGCAGTTATATTTTAGACAATACATGCAATTCTGAAGATAATTGTCATTTGGATTAAGCCAAGTTTAATCCTATCAATAATTCCTGCCATTTAGACTGATATCTGTGTGTATATATATATATCTATATACACACATATATATAAAATCTTTACTCTAAAGCATCACTGATTGAGAGTCAAGTGTTTTTTATATCAGAGTGTGGCAGCAGGGAATCTAAAAAGTCATTTAAAATAACTTCACATGAGCCTGGACAGTATGGCTCAGTGGTTGAGCTCTGATTATGAATCAGAAGGTAACGGTCAGTCAGAGTATGTGTCTTGGTTTCAGGCTCGATTCCCAGTAGAGGGTGTGCAGGAGGCAGCAGATCAATGATTCTCTCTCGTCATTGATGTTTCTTTCTCTCCCTCTTCCTTCCTCTCTGAAATCAATTAAAAAATATTTTTTTAATTTTTTTTAGGTTTTTTTATTTTTTTATTGATTAAGTTATTACATGTGTCCTTCGTTACCCCCTATCCCCCATCATGCCTATTTTTTAAAATAAATTAATTACATAACTTCACATGAGATTATATTTGAGGTTGAAAGCCACAATTTTAATATATAAAATACAAATTAGCAATCTAGTTGTTTTTATTTCCTTTAGAGAAAACATGGAAAAATAAAAATATTGCAAGCACATGTAAGTGATTTTTGTGTGTGTGCTGTTTGGACTTTGAAAGCACAATTTGTTTTAAATCTAAGTCCAATTAAAAAAGAAAAAGAACACTCTATGAACCATAGCAAAGACACTGACTTTATACATATTTTACTCTCAATTTTCCCCAATTGACTTCAGTTGCTCACTTTACAAGAAAGAGACATTAAAAGTGAGAACACATACAGAAAATTATTTTTTGTATTTATTCAGCATATGTTTTGTCTTTAAATATTTAAATCATTCAACTAAGTAATTTCTAACATGGGCTCAAAATAAGACCATTTGTAATGCAAAACTTTCATGGAGACAGTGATTAAAATATGAAAAGGAAGAAGTGCTTCTTAGAAGTGCTTCTTTACATTTCTTATGTATGTTTTTTATTTTATTTCTATGCAAATGATTTTACATAGAAATAAATGTTCACTCTTCAAACCAGTTTTCTTCAGAGCCAGAAAATTAATCAGTGTACAGAAATCTACCCTACTTTCCTTGAGAAATTGTATCCCTGTGAGTTATGAAATCCTTGGTTTGGGCTTCTTGAATTTCTAACTAGAAAAATTTCCCCCATAGCCTATATAAATTTATCAGCATGCTCTCTGGAGAAAAGGAGGAAAGAGGTTTCCCAGTGATGTTGTGATTTATAATAAGAAATATGTATTTGGTCTTCATCCATTTCTGGCATAGGGCTCCTAAAACCCTTGGGGTTTTCTAAGTGGTAAGGGGTGTAAAATTAATTTTTGTTATGTTATGAGGTGACTTTTGAATCTCACCTATAGATTGAGGCTGGTTGCCAAGGAACCAATCATGTTATTTGAGGTATAGAACTTTCAGTATCATCCCCATCACCCCCTACTGCCCCCAGTAAACACACACACACACACACACACACAGATCTCCAGGGAGAATCCCTGAGGTAATGATTGAAAATGGTTCTCTCTCCTAACTATAGGAGAGACAGAAGGGCCAGGAAGACCTCAAATGAGAGGGTTTACTGCACGTGGCCCATGCCAGTCCACCTGAAGAGAATTGGTGAGGGCTCCGTGGCTCACACACATCTTTTTTTTAAGTATATTTTTATTGATTTCAGGAAGGACAGGAGAGGAAGTAGAGATACAAACATCAGTGATGAAAGAGACTCACTGATTGGCTGCCTTCTGCATGCCCCCTACTGGGGATCAAGTCTGCAACCCGTACAAGTGCCCTGACAGAGAATCCAACCGTGACCTCCTGGTTCATAGGTGGATACTCAACCACTGAGCCACACCAGCCAGGTTCATATACACCTTTGATTTGATGACAAAGTCCAGAAATAGAGAAGAGAGTGAGGAAGGAGAGAGAAGAGGTAAACCAGGGAACGGGGCCACAGGGAAAAAAATTATGCCGCCAAAGTGGAGGGATAAAGGCGAAAGTAAATTACAGAGTTATTTTATGAATGGCAGCAGAGGCCGGGGGACCTCATGGGAAAGAAAGCCAGGCTGCATTGCTCCTCAATACAAAACAATCTCAGTATTGCACTGGAGAGAAATGGAATGCTCATCAATTATATTAAAAGTAGATTGACTTATTAAAAATGCAGCAATGTTTGCCAAAAGTAGATGGAAAACAGAAATTCAAAACAAGGTGAGGTCATTTGCAAAACCCTAGTCCCACCACTAACTCCCAGCAGCTGACAGTTCTGCATCAGTAAGGTGCTGATGGGAGGTGAGTGGGAAAGAGGAGGCCAAATGGAGGAGGGGGGAGAAAAACCAAGAATTTATAGGACCTTTCCCCTACATCATTTTCCAGTATTGAGGAAGCCATTTCTCCTTTTTCCTCTACTTAATAGGCATTGGTATCAATTTAGAGTCTAAGTTACATCCTTGTGGAAATCAGGATTTCCTTCATATACCTACTAAATGCATGCCCATTTATCTTCTTACAGCTAAAACCAGCCATACTCTGTTAATTTCTGAGCCTGGATTTGGCTACCCACTCTCTTTTTATAATACTGGGATTATAATTCTAAAGCTTGAAATAACTTTAAAAATATCTAGTCTGTGTTTCTCAATTTCCTTTTTAGGGAAAGTCAAACTCACAAAAGTCCATTGATTTGCCTTATTTTACAGAGCATGGTAGGAGCAGCAACACCAGGGCAAGAATCAGGACTTCTGGCATTTGCTTTACTATAAAATTAAAGAAAATGAACACTTTGGCTTTGAGTATTAATTCAAGAACAAGGCTTAGAATGCTAGCTAGTAGGTACTCCAGCAGTTTGTAGTTATTATATTGCTTTGATAAGATCTATTAAACCCTGATATAACTAAAATAGCAGGAATGATAAGAATGCGTAAATATTAGTCATGCTTCAACTAATTTTAAGGCACCCTATAAAGCTTTAAACACATCTCTTGGAGCCCTGGTCCATGTAACTCAGTGGGTTGGGTATAGTCTCCTGCACCAAAAAGGTGGCTGGTTGGATTCCTGGTCAGGGCCTGGGTTGAGGGCTCAATCCCCAGTAGGGGGCGTGCAAGAGGCAGCCCTTCACATCAATGTTTCTCTCTCTCTCCCTCTCACTCCTTCTCTTTCTGAAAATCTTTAAAAAACAAACAAACAAAAAAACACCCAAAAATATTCTCTTAGAACTGTTGCCATAATAAAAGACTGACTTTTTAAAACAAACAAACAATAGGTTGATGAGTAGCAAAGCTTTCCCACCTACTCCTGGGGAAATCAGAAAAAGCTAGTGTGATTGGCAAAGTTTGCAAAGGAGACATTAAATTAAAAGTCAGCCCTTGTTACTCTACTCATCAACATGATGGATTTTTTTTTTTTTTTTTAGCAATCACTGTCAATTTGCACATTAAGTCACTATTCAATCATCCAAATTTGAAACAGACAGTTTTCTTCCACAGTGGGATTAAACATTAAGACATTACAAATTAAGAGAAGTTGACTATAATCAATTACTACTCTTATAGCTTCTTTTCTTTCAATGGGTTTTTCAAATTGGGTCACACAAAACATGATTTCCAGAAAATCAGATGTGGGTGCATCTAGAGGCAGAAAGAATGATATTTTTTCTCAAATGATATTGGGGTTTTTTTGAAAGAGAAAAAAGCTAGAAAAAAGGAATTAAATAATTTTAGATGTTAGAATTCTCATTGGTTTTAAAGAGAAGTTGGCTTCTGGAAATACATAAAATCTACAGGGATATATAGAATACCCAGTGGTGATGCATTGAAAATGTAATAGGTGGCTCCTGGGGCCCTAGCATTAGAGCATTTTTAAGAAATTTAGTTCTTCCAAGCCACTGTGACTTCTGCATTGCCAATTTCAGCATTACTTAATGTCTCAGCTTCTTCTGTGGGAAAATGCAAACTTTTCATACACTTCTCAGATTTACTGGAAAGTGAATGACTAAAGATTTTTTAAAGGAATTCCCATGAAAACTTTGAGACACTTTACTCTCTAAGTCCCATTGTGCACAGTTTTCAGTGTCTTGAGGTCAACGTAATCTAAATGAATAGCTTAGCTAGTGGAACAGGACAAAATGGAGAGAGGAACATTGAGTGTGTGTGGGATACAGCCTAGCCCTCAGTCCTCTGCTCTTTTTTCTTTACATTCTCACCGAGAGAACTCTCCTCCTTAGAATACCAATATACTATGAAGGTTCAGACATCAGCTTTTAAATCAGACAGTATAGGACTGAAGCCTAGTTCTTTCAATTACCAGCCATGTGACTTTAAATAAGTCGCTTCATATCTCTGAGCCTATTTATTTTAAATTTATGAAATACATGTGAGAGAATGGTGAGTAGGATAGTGCTACTATCCATGAGTTGCTGAGGCCCAAGGTTGATAATAAAGGCTCCAATTCCCTTTTGTTGTATACTTGCTTTTTCAAATCCCATTGCAGTAAGGGTGTGCACATGACCTAATTCTGACCAATAAGATGTAAGGTTATGTCTTCCTGAGAGTTCTGGTTAATATTTTGTATCAGGTATGAGAGACAAAGCTTCATAAAGAGAAAGCCTTTGTCTTTTGGTTCTGGACTTTCTATATATACATATCTTTGACCTGGGGATACGATAGGACACATTTAACTGGGTAATGATAAGCCACAAATAGGAAGAACCAGCACACAGGAGACTGCTGAGAAAGGAGATGAAAAGAGAGATGATGTTTTTGATAACATCACAGAACGGCTGAATCAGCCCTGGGCTCCTGACATCCAGACTTCCGTAAATGTAAGATAAACTAGTATCTTCAATAATTGAGTCCCTCCCTCCCTTTTTTCAATGAATTACATTAGGCTTTGTGGATAAGTTATTTTGCTGAATTGAAAGTCCAAAGAGAGTACCACAATCTATCACTGCTTACCTTATGAATTATGGGATGTTGTGCTATATAGTTTCTTTGCCTTCAAGATCTTCTGGCCCTTCTATTTCAACCTTCTATATTTGCAAAAAGACTGGCCATCTTGGACTTTCTCAATAGACCCCTGTGTCCTCAGGCTTCCAGTTTCTCTCAGCCAATGGGAGTCGCCAGCAAGAGAGAAGATGGTGAAAAAAGAGGGTGGATACTTACTCCTCTCCCTTCCCTGTGAGTCACCATGGGTTGAGATTTTGTTCATTCTCTGTCAGAAGCTAGTGTTCCTGTCAGGTAGCACCTACTCTCTAATGATAACTTCCTTCCTTAACCCTTCCAGGCAGGCAGCCCCTCACTCATGCTAGCCCTAGGGACCATCTCATCTTTGTTGGTTTCTCTCATCAATGCCCACACCTTTATAAATAGTCTCCTTAGTAACTCTCCTCAGTTGTCCCATTTGTATATGTCATCTATTTCCTGCTAGATTCTTACCTAATGAAGTAGAAAGAACATGGCATTTTGTATATAAGTCAAGGGTTAAAAAAAAAAAAACCCACAACAACAAAAGAACCTTACCAACCATGCTAAGGCAAGTTACATAAGAGAGCTGAACTTTTAAAGTGGGATAATAATAACTACTCCAAAGGATCATTGTGAGGATTAAATATGAAATACCTTAGTAGTGCCTGACACATAATAGATGTTTAATAAATATAACTTCCTTTCCTATCACCTTAACTCCACATCTTCCTTCAACTACTGAATAAGGATCTATATAAAGACGCCCACTTTATATAGAAGATCTAAGGCCATAAGATGAAAAATAAAGGAATGGCTACGTACCTCTGCCTTCTCTTCACCACAGCCATTGTAAACCTCAGTAATTGACTGTGGTACTTGTTCTCACTGAGCTCTGATGTGATTTCAGAATCCTTCTCAGAAAAGCTTCCTTCTAGATCATTTTTTTTCCTCTTCCTCAGACATCTTTGTTTCTAATCATTCCAGGAACACAGAAGTTCCGAAGTAGATTGTGAGATGCTTAAAGCAACAGACAAAAGTTGACCTTTCTAGAATTATCTCTGATAGCCTGCAGAAGCTAAGATTTGGAGCATGATTTATTTTCCCCCCACTGGCTGAACAATGAATTATACATTCAGCTCCTGGTAGTATTCTTGGGTGCAATTTGAAATAAATTAACAACTAAGGGAACAAAACAAGAAGACTGAGCTCTTTCTCACCTAGAGCAGGTTACATGATCCACTTACATCTCCAGATCACAGGACACAGAGGCAGGTCCGCATATTGGAAGGTCTGGTTATACTCCATCACATTGCAGAATGGATTCCCTGTGCACACCGATGGTTTTGTTTAAGGACTCATCAGCTAGTTGGTTATATTGATTTTTAGGGAAATTTCTAGCAGCAACATTTGCATTTAAATAGAAATGCAACCCCTCCTTGATAAAATAAAAAGCTGACTATAATATGAAACATTGCTTGCATTGCATTCATTCACTCATTCAATTATTGTTGGTCATACACAAGTTATATAACCATGGGACCAAAATCCTCAGTTTTTCCATGTGCACTTTAAAAAAGAAATAAAACCAAAGACATATTGTTGCACATAATATTTTTATGCAGTTTGTAAATTAATTAAAACAATGAAGAAAATGTTAAAATTTTGAGGTATCACATAGAATTTCAAGGTATATTTCCTAGCTTGTAACCAAAAAGTAACATAAATGTCTGCATTTGACAAGCATGTGTGCATGTGTGTCTGTTGGTACATATGTACACTTGCCCTCAAGGAATATTATCAGGTATGGTATGTATGGCTATGTATTTTATAACACTTATGAACACATGTATGAAGGCACTGAGCTAAGCACTTTTCATAATACTAACTAAACAGCCCTAACAAAGTAAATTTAAAATATATTGCTTATTATTATCTCCATTTTATAAATGAAAAAAAATCAAGCTTCAAAAAATATTATGCTAATCATTCAAAGTGCCAGAGTTTCTAAATGGCAGAATTAAAACTCAAATACAAGGATCCTAATCCAAAGTCAGTGCTCTTCAAGGTACTCTCTCATGTCTGTACCATCACTGATAATTATAAAAGGCAAACCAATAAATACACTCATTGAACAGAAAAAAAGCAAGTTGAAAAGTATAGTTATTTAATATGATAAAGGTCCACAATAAATGATCAAATATAATGAAGGATACAATGAAAAAATGTATTAATAGTGAAATGGAGAGGACAAAGCAGTATGGGAATTAATGTTTAATATTTCTGTTTATTTAGCAAACATTTATCAAATCCTCCCCACTGAGTGCTAAGTCCTGTGCTCAACAACAGGAATATAAAAATCCATAACACAATAGCCCTATCCTGAAAAAACTTAAAGTCAAACAGAGAGATGCAGTTGTATAAATAACTACAATATGTTATTTCCAAGGAAATTAAAATTTCACCAGGCATAATAAGTAGACATGGAAAAGACAGTTGTCATTATCACATTCTGGAGAAGGTTGAGAGGGAGGTGGGAAAGGTTTCATGATGATGTGACTAGAATTGACTACTGAAGTAAATAAGGGGGGGAGTGATATTTTTAGTTTGTATTTTCATCAATAACAGATTGAGATATAATTTATATGCCATTAAATCCACCTTTTAAAAGTGCCAAATTGCACATTTTTAGTGTGTTTATAGAGTTGTGCAACCATCACCACTATCTAATTATAAAATATTTTCATCCTGCCAAAAGATACCTCATACTCACTAGCAGTTACTCCCCATTTCCACACTCACCCCACCTCCTGGCAATGGCTAATCTTCTTTCTATCTTGGTGGATTTGCTTACTCTGGACATTTCATGTAAAGGGAATCATACAATATGTGATTCTGTGTAACTGGCTTCTTTCACTTAGCATCATGTTTTTAAGGCTGATACATATTGTGTGCATCAGTACTTCATGTGTTTTTATTGCTGAGAAGTATTGCATTATATATCACATTTTATTTACCCTTAATTAGTTGATAACATATTTGTTATTTATACTTTTTGGCTATTATGAATAATGTTATTATAAATAACTATGTAGAAGTTTTTGTGGGGAACATTTGTTTTCCTTCCTCATGCGTATATGCCTTGTAGTGGTGCTATGAAATTTGTTATTCACGGTCCTTGAAAAAGTACCTGTCATACCTCAAAGGACCACACAGAGAGATCAAGACAAAAAAGAGAGAGAGTAGAGAGAGAGAGGAGAGAGAGGATGTGGGGCACATGACTTTATTAGGGTTCATGGGCAGAGTGCTTTGGGACCCTTGGGCTAAGGCCAGATTGGGCCATTCAAGCCAAAAGAGCAAAATGTTGATGATTTCCACAGAGGTCTTATTAAGAGATGCTCAGAGGAAGGCACTGGCAGGCTTGAAAGACAATTAAGAGGGTTTCTGGAGAATCATATAAGGAACGTACATTTATTTGTGAATCTGTGGGCTGTTATCTAGGATATATCCTTGCATAAGAAGGCTGGTGTCAGATTAAGGCTCCTGTAGCCCACTTGGACAAACAAAGTGGATGCTAAGGTACAAGTACCATGAAGTAGCTTAGCTAAACTCTCAAGTGGAATGTTGGGATCATAGGATAAATCTGTATGTTTAGTATTTTAAGGACCTGTCAATGTGGCTGCATCACCAGCAATGTTTGAGGGTTCCAATTTTCCCACATCCTCAGTAATATTTGTTATTGTCTTTTTTTAAATCTTTAATTTCTTTATTGGTTAAGGTATTAACCAATAAGGTATACCTCATCCCCCCAATAACCCCCAACCCTCCCCCCCTCATGCTCTCATCCTCCTGTTGTCTGTGTCCATTGGTTAGGCTTATATGCATGCATACAAGTCCTTTGGTTGATCTCTCTCCCCTACCCCCACCCTCTCCTAATTTTCCACTGGGGATTAACAGTTCAATTGCTGTTTCTCTGTCTCTGGATCTGTCCCTGTTCATCAGTCTATGTTGTTCTCTATATTCCACAAACGAGTGAGATCATGTGATATTTATCTTTCTCTGACTGGCTTATTTCACTTAGCATAATGCTCTCCAGTTCCATCCATGCTGTTGCAAATGGCAAAAATTCCTTCTTTTTTACCGCAGTGTAGTATTCCATTGGGTAGATATACCACAGTTTTTTAAATTTTATTTTAGCCACCATGGTGGGTTTGAAGTGATATCTCATTTTGGATTTAATTTGTAATTCTCTAATGACTAATTATGTCCAACATCTTTTCATGTGTTCATTGGGATTTGTGTATTTTTGGAGAAATGTTAATGCAAATCTTTTGTCATTATTCCATTGTCCTTTTATTATTATTGAGTTGTAAGATATTTAAATTTTTTTTCTGGTTAATTCTCTTGTCAGATATATGAGTTGCAAATGGTTTCTTCAATTCTGTGGCTGTTTTATCATTTCTTAATGATGTTCTTTGAAGCACAAAAGTTTTTAATTTTTATGAAGTCCAACTTATCTATCTTTTCCTTGTCACTTTTGCTTTTGCTGTCATATCTAAAACAATTGTGCCTCACTCAAAATCATGAAGACTTACTCCTATCTTTTCTTCTAAGATTTATATAGTTTTAGCTATTATATTTCACATATGACCTACTTGGAGTTAATTTTTGTACGTGATGTGAGGTATGGGTCTAACTTCACTTTCTTCATGTGGATATCATGTTGTTCCAGCACCATTTGTTCAAAAGACTATTCTTTCCCCCTTTGAATGTCTTTGCACTTTGCAGAAAATTATTGGAAATGTAAGAATTTATTTAGGCATTCTGAATTGTATTCTATGTTTTTATATTTTTATCCTTAGCAGTAAATATTTTGAGTCTTAAAAGATAAATAGGTATTTGCCATACAAAGTGTTCAGGTGAGTTACGAGTCTGAGGCAGTGAACATTCCAGACAGAGATAATGACAGAGTGGACATGTAGGAGGAATAGCATGACCACATTGGGAAAGAACAGGAGTGGCTTTGGCTAGAGCATTACAGCAGTGGAGCACAGTAGAGGTGGAGAGAGAGGTAACGTTGAGAACTGAGGAGTTCTCTTTTACCCTATAGAAATGTGGAGCTTGTGAAGACTTTACACATGATTATATTTGACTCTGAAAAGATCTTCATAGCACAAACATGAAGAATAAATTGAGAGACTGAGAGGAAAGTGGAGTAATCATTTCAGAAATTATCTCATTATATTTAAGCAGTCAGTCAGACGAGCCTGAGGTAAGATCATGCAATGGGACCAGAAAAGAGGGATGGGTGCACTGGACAGATGTTTAAAGGGGAAATCAGTAACGTTTCTTTACCAGTTGGATGAGTTTAGGTTGAAATAAAGGAAAAAATTATTCATAACTTCCAGGTTCCTATTGAAGAGTGCTACTCACTGAGCTAGAGAACACAAGTGGGTTAGAGCAAATATAATCATTTCCATTTGGGATACGTTGAATATTTACCAGTACTTTCTATGTGTCAAGCACTTCACTAGGGTGTTTTACATAGAGTTTTTCATTCAATTGATATATATTATATCACCGGCCCCACAAGGTTATATTGATTCTATTTTATAGAAGAGGAGACACCATTTATGGTACCTTATTGTTACACCAGGTTGCATGCCATCTATGCATTTATTTAACATAACATCTTTTCTAAATGTTATCTTTCGTCTTTTGATTATAATGTAATTTTGTGCACATCACAGAATTCAGAAATTGCTATTTTAAATCAGGACTGCATCATAAAGCTGTTAGCCACTTATATATGCAATCTACTTCTTGCCATTTCTTTTGCCAAATTAAGTTTACTATTGGACTATGTAAACATGATCTTTTGTAATATCCTGCATAACTTCCCAAATTGGCCAGAAGAACAAATTCAACTCTTCCACCACATCTAAGCTTACAACAATATGTTTCAGATAAATGTCTCCAAATTCTGCAGGCCTACAGTTTGTTTTTGAGCCCAGCAATTTTATAGCAATACTGTAAAGCAATGACTTCAATTTCATATAATCATGCTTGGCACAGATAGTGGCTCTTATCCAGACCTATTTAATTTCACCTTTTAGGAATTATGTAAATATCATATGTCTCTCTTCGAAATTTACCACTACAGTGTTGCATTACTGACCTCATCTCTCATAGACCACACAACGTATCGACCTTAGCATTTGTCTTCTTTGCACTTAGCTCATGTGGTGAGCACCTGAAAACCATTCTCAAAACTTACCACCCACTCTCTCTCCAGCTCTGCCTCTGACTTTTAAATCATGCTTGTTAATTTCTGCAGAGACTTGGCTGACAAGCAGGATGTGATGTACAGTGCGGGACCACGATCACAGAGGTACAATACCAGGTCAGTATAAGACGTGAACAGCATAGCTATTGGGTATGACCAGAATTAAGTAGAACATAAGCAAAAGACTTGTGCTAAGCACTTTCCATTTTCCTTTTGTATTTATATTCACTTCATGATATAATAAATAAACATACAGTCTCTGGACTCAGGTAGGCCTGGGTTGGGTTTCCCTTGCTGCTACTTCTAAGCTGTGTGGCCTTGGGAGAATTCTTCTCCTGAACCTCAGCTTCCTCCCTGGGAAAGTGATAATAATTATATTTACAACATAAACTTGTTATGAGGAGTATATGAAAAAATTCAGATAAAGCACTGAGCACATGCATGGTTCACAATAAATGCCCATGAAGTACAACTGTTGTTATTATTATTATTATTATTGTTATTGTTATTGTTATTGTTATGGTTGAGATTGAGGGGGGAGGGGACTCTTTATGATTAAAGTGTTCTAGATCAACAAGATTATTCCCAAAATAGAAGTAAAGCCCATTATTGCCAAGCTTCAACTAACTTTGGATAACTTTAACTTTTCCTTTAAAAAAATCCAGCATTTATTGATTTTATGTTTTAAATGTTTTCCCAAAACATTTTTAGGGAAAAAGCATAAAAATCGAGCACCCGTTTATGTATATTGATGAACTGAACTCCTCATGCCACTTTGCCTTCCACCAGTGTCCCTTCTCCCCTTCCCTACACTCTGCCGTGCAACCCTGTTGCTCTGGCTGAGAGCTACAGCTTGTGGAGAGCAGTTAGTATAGCTAACTCCAACTTGTGTGTGAACCTCATCATCTGAACACACACAGGTCTGGGCTAATAGCCAAGCCCTAGGCTTCCAGCAAAAGGGAGGCAACGCACAGGTTCAAGTGATAATGGGACCAAGCATCTTCCTGGACATTGCCAAATATTTTGATTTGGACTTTGAGGGCTCATCTCAGAGACACAAGCTAATCTAACAGGTGAAGGGAGACACCTCCACGAAAAGGATAAAAGTGAAACAAAGAGCAGTGACACTTGCTATTCACCCTCCTGCAAATGGGCCGGGCTGACAGCTCATGTGTCTCACTTTGTAGTCATTGAAAAATCCAGGACCTTGCTTTCTCAAGCTAGTTCAGCAGTCTTCCTTGCAAGATGTGGACCCCCCCCCCCGCCGGACACCAAGGCTTGTGTGACTCTGAATGATCGGTAACCACCGCTCTGCTGATAGCCCTGACCAGAGGGACATTTGAGATACTTGGACTTTCCGTTCATTAACCTCCAATACGTGTGTGTGTGTGTGTGTGTGTGTGTTGTGATGTGTTTGTAATTTGGATTACACCTGAAAGTAATAACAGCTAACTTGACAGCATAATCACTTGTGTTGGCTCACTGTTGTTTCTTGGTGTCAGGAACCTAGAGAGCCAAGTAACCACCTACTGGTAGAATCACAGTCTCCCTCAGGCAACCCTGAGGTTATCTGGGGGTCAGGACATCGAGCGACTTATAGGAAAGACTATACTCACAGCCAGGAAGCTAGTGACATAACTGAAATGAAAATAGCAACTAGTTGAGCATATGAATACCCACAATTCCACTCTAAAAAAAAAGAGCAAACCCAACTTTGTCGTTTACCAACTGCATGACCGTGAGCAAATTACTCAATCTCTCTGTGCCTGAAAGTCCTTTAATATATCATCAAAGATATATAAAACCTCAGCAAGTTGTGTGAGTTAATAGATTAAAGCATCTAGAACAATGCCTGGTACATGTACTACAAAAGTCTTAGCTTTCTATTACATTATGCTGAACTTGTATATAATGTTGCATGTACACACACACAAAACTGACATTTTCTTTTCTGCATCACTCTAACTCTCTTTCTACAATGTGTTCTTAGGAATCTGCATTGTATAGAAATCTGCAATGGATGACAAATACTTGATTCTTCTTAGTATTTCAGTCACTCCTCAGTGTAGTTAGGAATTTTGAAATCTCAACTTCCTTTTCCAAGTCACAAAAGTACATTTAGTGATCTACTATTGTTTTTCCTTTTAAGGTTAAATAAAAGGCTGCTATATAGTAGAGCTTTGCCATCCAATATTTTATTCCCTGGAAATACTTAAGAACTGATTTTAGCCCTTGCTGGTTTGGCTCAGTGGATAGAGTGTCAGTCTGCAGATTGAAGGGTCCCAGGTTCGATTCTGGTCAAGGGCACATGCTTGAGTTGCAGGCTTGATTCCCAGTAGGGGACATGCAGGAGGCAGCCAATCAATGATTCTCTCTCATCATTGATGTTTCTATCTTGCTTTCCCTCAGCCTTTTTCTCTGAAATCAATAAAGATATATTTTTAAAATATTTTTAAAAAAGAACTGATTTTAATGCTAAGAACTATATCATCCATTAGCTGGCACTCTTTGATAAGAGCCTGATAAAATTGTCCTATTATTATGAATGACATATTTTGCATAGCCTAGTTGATGACTGAAGTCCAACATTAGACAAGGAACATAGACAGATACACACACACACACACACACAAACATGTCCTTCCCCGCCTCATTCCCCCACACACACCCTACCTAATCTCAACATCGGATGGGAAGATACCAAAGAACTGAGAGAATGTTTCGGACTTTCTGTAACTAGTAGTATCATTTGTCAGTCTAGTGTTTCAGGCATTTTGCTATTAGCAAATTCATGTGACAGTATCTAGGGAGTTAATTTCATATCATAACGATTGCTAAGAGAAAAAACACTACTTTTTTTGTAAGAAAAGAAAAACTAGGTTCATAGGAAGATTATAACTACATTAGAAAAGCCATAGTTATTATTATGTAGGATCTATTTTATTAACTTGAGATTCTAAATTATTTTGCAAAGAAAAAAAGTTGTTCCCATAAAATAGATTTTGTGGCGTCATGTTTAAGAAAAATTAGATGTGGCGTCTTTTAACTACTATTTATGGCACTCATGATGCTTTATATCAGCAAGAATTTTTAAAACATGCAATACCTGACTAGTTAGTCAGGGGCACCAAACTCTTTCCTCTTAGATTGTAAAAAAAAAAAAAAAATGACAACAGCCAACAAAACAGTAACTGGCCAGTGTGAATTAATCAAAATTATACCTGTATTTGACAAAAAAAAATACTTTTTGCTGTGCCGCAAAACTTTAGTAATTAGTTTATGTGTGCCAGGAGATGAAAAGGGTTGAAAAATCACTGCTTTATATCATGATAAGAGAAGTTTCCAGTATTTCCAAATACATTTTATAATTTGTAACTCATAAAAGTTTGAAATTGAATGATATACATGGCATAACTAGTATCTCTAAGACACTGAAGCCACCCTAGTGTCAGAGGCCAAGAGGTCAATAACTTTATTGATCATTATGACACCTTCAGCTTCTGTACCCTCCTATATAATAAAAGGCTAATATGCAAATAGACCCAATGGTGGAACAACCGAACAACTGAACAACCGGTTGCTATGACATGCGCTGACCACCAGGGGATGCGTGAAATATGGTGGATGTTGGCCATG
Organism: Murina feae; assembly: GCA_004026665.1. Lineage (NCBI taxonomy): Eukaryota > Metazoa > Chordata > Mammalia > Chiroptera > Vespertilionidae > Murina > Murina feae. The sequence goes on from PVJC01008467.1 coordinate 19,980, forward strand.
GCGGGATGGTGGAGCAGGGAGCAGGGACACCAGACCAAGGCAGTGTGTCAGTCGCTGTCATCGGGGCAAGACTCTGTTGGTTACTAAAAGTTCTTTGTTTCCGTGTCCCATGGTCCCGCCCAGCGCTAGCACCAGCTGCAGGTATCAGCCCTGCTCACACTCACTGCCAGCACTGGAGTTGCCTCTTGCACCCTCTGCCGGCACCTGGTACCTGTTTCTATCACTCTGTGCCATCAGTGGATGTGAGTGGTGGCTACAGGCCATGGTCACCCCTGAGGGCTTCTCCACCTCCCCCTGCTCCTGAGGATGATCATGGCAGCAGCTGCAGCTCACACCCACTGACAGCACCAATTCCAATAGCTCCATGCCATCAGTTGGTGTGGACAGGGCCAGCACCATGAGCACATGGGAGTGGCAGTGGCAGGAATGGGGCTGCCAGCAGTCAAGGGACCAGGGGCTATGGTGGGAGGGCCCAGGCAAGGGCACAGAGGATGGGCTGAGACCCACCTCGGTGCCCACCACAGCCTCATGGCCCACAGTTCCTTTCAAGGTGCACTAATTCATGCACTGGGCCTCTGGTTTTGTAATAAAATATCTTTATCCATGTAGGTTAAATGCATGCTATTTTTTAAGGTAAGAGGACTAAAACATATCAAATTTTTGATATAAAAAATTATTTTATATTAATATATCTTTGATGGTATGTTACGTTATAGTCTGTTACCTTGTTACTCAAAAAATGGACAAAAAGGGTTTTTATCAAAGAGGATCTAAATTAAGGTAATAAAGTTTAGCAAGTTTTTCAAGAGTAAGGCTTGAGAACTTTGAGATCATTTGACAAGTTCTGGGAATCTGAAGTAAGCATATTTATTGTGCTGACATTTTTTTTCTCAGCATTTAATGTTTCTTTAGTAAGTATAGAGTTAAAACTTTACTGATTTTATTCTTGCTTTCAAAACTGAATTTATCTTTTCAACAATGCCTCGGAGTTAGTGGCCAATAATTGGCTCAAAGTTTAGTTCTGTAAATCAAATCATTATGTCCTAGAGGCATCAGATTATAAATTTTGTTTATGTTCTTGGAAATCTACTTTAAACTATAAAAGTACAAAAGTTAATTGCATACACACACGGGTGCATATGCAAATATTTATTAAGTACATAAGGCCAAACTTGTTATATAAGCATTTCAGAATAAGAAGAGGAATCTAAAACCAGAAATAGAGGTGATTATACTTTAAACTTTTTAAATCTGGGTAAAATATATATTGAGTAGGAGCCCGGTGCACAATATATTGTGCACTGGCGGGGGGGTCCCTCAGCCTGGCCTGTACCCTCTCACAGTCTGAGACCCATCGGGGGATGTCCACCTGCTGGCATGCCTGGCCAGCCTAGGTGAGGGGCTGATGGCAGTTTGCAGGCTGGCCAAGCCCACCCTACGTGCCCCGCCCACCCTGCTGCCTGCACTGCACCTGCCTCAGTGGTTGCGCTGCCGGCCTCCACCTTGGCTAAGTTAATTTGCATACAGCCACTCTGATTGGCTGATGGGCATGGTCAATTTCATTATTACTCTTTTATTAGAGTAGATTATACTATAAATCACCAATATTGACACAAGAAGAGTCAAATTACCATGACAGAAATTTTTTAAGTTGTTCAAGAATGACTTCCAGAAAGGTTTTGGGCCTAGCTGTTCTCTGGAAAATGTCTTCAAACCTTCCAGGGATATATAATTGCCAAGATATCTAAAGTATTTCAGAGCACCATAAAAGAAATAAATTTCTTAATTCATTTTAAGAAGATAGCATATTCCTGATATGGAAACCTGATATACATAGGATAAAAATAGAAAGCTTCAAACCAGTATACTATTAATAATGTTGCTAAAATTATAAATAAATCTTAGAAAATTCAATGTGGTAGCATAGCAAAATACCATACCCTGATTGCCAACAATTACTCTTGCCTCACACAGCTCGCATACTAAACATAATCCCATTAGTAATGCCTCTCTTTACTATAGTGATTTTTAAGGAAAAGCAGTAAATAGGGGAAGGAAATGGGTAGTTTGGAAAAAGAAATGTGCTCACTTTCTCAGTCCCCAAGAGGAGCCATTGCCCCATGGGCCCTAGGTATTAAAGATTTAAAAATGCTTCTATTTTCCTCTCTGTTCTTTTCTGAATTTCCTGAATGCTTTGAAGGGTGCATATTTCATTTATAATTCTAAAATACTAATTAGAAATAATCAGAAAGAAAACAAAAAAGCAAACAAACAAAAACCAACAGCCACAACATCAACAAAAAACGTAAGTGTTCCTATGTGGTGATGGGAGTAGAGTCTTTAAAATATGAAACCAACCAAGTTTGGACTGAAACCTCCTATTTCCATCAATATTTCTGCCCCAACATGGGCATTATTCATTGATCCAAGAACCATTAGACTGTGTTCAAATTAGGATCATCTGTCCCCAAGTTTAATCTCATGACCACTGTTCTCTAAAATGTTTTGAAAGGTAAGATCTGATGTCTTATTCTAAAACCTCCTCAAACTGAGTCAATCAAATTACCACCAACTTTAACCAGCTTATTGGTGTTCCTCTTGACTTGGAGCTGTATTGGCCAAGGTTAAGGTCATTTAGACATCATAAATAAAGATTCTGGGTATTACCCTAAGGCTTTTCTTTGTTATGAAAAGCTAACATAGTAGCAATGGGTTCACAGATCAAGCCAGTGCAATTTGGAATTTATCTAAAACAGTGAATCTTTACATCAAATTGCTCTAAATTAAGAACTATCTACACTAATGAAAGAGAAACATGAAAATTAACCATCACTCCATCACTCCACTGCACCCACAAGCCACACTGACCAGCCAATCAGGAGCAAGCATGCAAATTAACCCAACCAACATGGCGGCAGCCACGGAGGTGGAGTGAGCAGGAGGCTTGGGTTGCCCCGGCGATGGAGGAAGCCAAGCTTCTCACCTGCTCTGGCTGGCCAGGGCTCCGCTCAAGGCTACAGATTTTCAATTATAGAAGATAAATAAATCCCAGATACCTGCTTCCAGCCAGCTGTGGCCTCCGCTCAAGGAGGGGCTAGGAGCCTGGGTTTCCAAGGGCAACCCAGGCTTCCAGCCAGACCTAGGCTCTGCTCAAGGCTTCAAAGTTTCAATTGGGTCTCAAGGGGGCATGGCCATCAGCCCTAATCCAGGCTGGCCAGGCACCCCAGCAGGACCCCCACCCTGAAGGGACTGTGGGCAGCCTGAAAACAGCCCTCAGTCCTCACCCAGGCTGGTCATACCCCCATGGAGTGAGGGTTCCCACTGGAGGGCTTGGCCAGCCTGCAAATAGCCATCAGCCACTCACCCAGGCTGGCCAGGAACCCCAGTGGGGACCCCCACCCTGAAGGGGGTGTGCCCAGCCTATAAACAACCCTCAGCCCCTCATCTAGGCTGGCCAGGCACCCCAGTGGGACCCCTCCCATCCTGAAGGGGCTATGGCCAGCCTGTAAACAGCCATCAGCCCCTTACCCAGGCTAGCCAGGCACCCCAGCAGGGATCTCCACCCTGAAGGGCATCTGGCCAGTCTGCAAACAGCCCTCAGCACCTCATCCAGGCTGGCCATACCTCCATGGGGTGAGGGTCCCCACTGGAGGGTTTGGCCAGCCTGCAAACAGCCATCAGCCCCTCACCCAGGCTGGCCAGGCACCTCAGTGGGACACCCATCCTGATCTGGGACATCCTTCAGGGCAAACCAGCCGGCCCCCACTGATGCACCAGGCCTTTATCCTATATAATAAAAGGGTAATATGCAAATTGACCTTAACAGCAGAACCACTGGGAATGACTGGTCACTATTACACATACTAACCACCAGGGGGCAGATGCTCAATGCAGGAGCTGCCCCCTGGTGGTCAGTGTACTCCCATAGGGGGAGCTCTGCCCAGCCACATGCCAGGTTGATGGCTGCCAACACAGTGGTGATGGTGGAACCCTCTCCCTCCTCCTGGGCAATGCTATGGATGTCTGACTGCAGCTTAGGTCTCCTCCCCGCTGGCAAGTGAACACCCCCAAAGGCTCCTGGGCTGTCAAAGGGATGTCTGACTGCCAGCTTAGGCTTGATCCCCCAGGAAGCAGGCCTAAGCCAGAAGGTGGACATCTCTTGAGGGGTCCCAGACTGCAAGAGAGCACAGGACAGACTGAGGGACCCCTCTGAGTGCACAAATTTTTGTGCACCAGGCCTCTAGTTTGCTAAATAAAATAGCTCTAAAATAGTCCCTTAGCCATTTCCATAAGTGAGAGATTTCCTCCTCTTCATTTTCTTCTTCCTCTTACTCCCTCTCTCTCCTCCTCCTCACTGTTTTCCTCCTCACCCTTTCCTCCACCTCTGATTCCTCTCTCTTCCTCCTTCCCTCCCTCTCTCCCTCCTTTTATTTTCCTTTTCTCCCTCCCTTCCACCTCTATGTACCCATATGATATTTGTTGGGAACCATAAAAAAGATTGACTTATACAAAGCTAACTTAAAAAGTTTTAGTAAAACCTTCTAGTTACCAGATCTGCGGTTTTAGCCTATAGCCAAAGATAGATATCTTCTGCCCTGAAGTAACGACTGCCATTCCGGGGTCTGCTCTAACCCTGCAGATAGGCTAATTTCCATGAACCTTCTTACCTGCCCCCATCTCCTAAAGTATATATTGCTCTGCTGTACAAATAAAATTTTGAGGCTTGATCAGAACCCTGTCTTGCCTCCATTCTTCGCGTCTCCTATCCTTTCATTCCCTCGCAGGAACCGTTGCGGAAGTCCCCACGTTGCATGTCCCGCGGGTCGGGACAGATATTTCCTACACTTTTCTTGGCCCTTCCCTCATCCCCAACAGTTTAGCTATCACTTTATATGAGTTTGGTTTATGTTCTCAGGATCCCCATACCTTAAATAGTTAATCAAACTATGCTCAAGCAGAGGTAGATCCCTTTATCAGATATCCTGGAGCCAGCTGTTAAAGTTATACAGTTTTATCCTTGCTACATTATATTTAACCAAGAGACTGAAAAGAATGAAATGATTTTTCAAGTTGTTTTTTCACACTAATTCAAAAATAATTAACATCAATCATTTAATATCATCTAATATTAACACACTGGAGGCCCAGTGCAAGAAATTCATGTACAGGGATGGGAGGGTCCCTCAGCCCAGCCTGCATCCTCTCCACCGGGACCCCTCGGGGTGGGAGTGGGGGGATGCCCAACTCACAATCTGGGACCACTGGCTCCCAACCGCTCACCTGCCTGCCTACCTGATTGCCCCTAAACACTCTATCTGCTGGCCTGATTGCCCCTAACTGCCTCTGTCTTGACCCCCACCACCATGACTTTTCTGGAACGAGAACTGGACAACTGGAAGATGTCCTGTCTGGTGGAACCAGTTTAATTAGCATATTACCATTTTATTAGTATAGATTTGAGACCCAGCGTATGAAATTCATGCATGAGGAGGTCCCTCAGCTTGGTCTGCACCCTCTCCATTCCGGGACCCTTAGGGGATGGTTCACTGGCTACGTCCCTCTCACAATCCAGAATCACTGGATCCTAACTGCTCACCTGCCTGCCTGATCACCCTTAAACACTCTGTCTGCTTGCCTGATCTCTCCTAACTGCTCTCCCCTGTCGACCTGGTCGCCCCTATCTGACTCTGCCTTGGTCCTGCCACCCTAGCTTTGTCTGGAAGGACATCCAGAAGGATGCCCGGAAGATGTCTGGTCTAATTAGCATATTATCCTTTTACTAGTATAGATTACTCTCCTATATGACCTCTAAGTGGACTCAGGTATGAAATCTCCATTAAATGTCTTGAAAATTATTTGGATTTTTAACCATATATAGAAACTCTGAAACTTCTTTTACATAGTCAAATGTTGCACTCAATAAATAATTTAAACTATGTTTACAAAGTGGAAGAAAGTTTAAAAACTAAGAACCTTGTATGTGTGCCATTTTTTGTAACGAACATTGGAAAGAAGGTTCAGTCTTGCTTTTATTTAAAAGACCTTCCACACAAGTCCTATGTTTTGATGTAGATCACCTAGTTGAAGAATGTCAGTTTATGGTTTCAGGACGAAAATGAAAATAAATTCTAGTTAAAAATTACTTCTTAGGAAACAGGCTGCTACTGCCACCTGGGGGAGGTTCTTTGTGCTTCATTCAAGAAAAGTGAAATGTGCTGGTAGGATGAATGAAACTTGTTCACGTTTTCCTTGTCATATTCACACAGGAAGAAGACTTTAACTTTCCGCCCATGAAATCATAAGATGTTACAGGTGCCTGCATGATTCGTCCATGCAGAAATACATATTTCACAGAGTGTTTGAGGAGTACAGGAGAAGCTGAACCAGAATATAAACACATGAAGGTTTTGCCTCTTATACACAAGAAAGTATCTTGGAAAAGTATACTTAGAAGAGGGAAAATCAAATGTAAGCTTTCAGTAATGAAATAAAAAACCCATTTTAATAAAAATTTATTTGGCTTCAAGTTATAGTAAATTATACTCATTGACTATCATTAATTGATATGAAAACAGCATGTGTTAATATAATCATGCTAGTGACTGTATCAACTAAAATAAAAGAATAAATTTCAATTATATGGAACTAGCCAAGAGAGTTTCCTTAAAGAACTTTTGAATTTATGAACTTAATACTGTTATGAAGTCAGTGCCTACTTATTTCACATATATTACATATCAATTTATTGCAATTTTCATAAAGTAATGTTATTCATTAATTACAATGGAAAAAATATAACTGTTTCTTTTGAATATCTAGTTTCTGTCTAGACATTCTGTTTTTAATGTCTAGTTTGTGTTAAACAGAAACTAGACATTGCATTATTTTAGGCTATAGAAAAATTGTTAATATTAACAGTGTCCTAAAAACAAAGAATTTAATTCTAGCTATAGAAGTTTCAGGAAGTACCTATTGAAATTACAGGTCTGTCAGGTGACAGAAAAACTCAGTGCTGATTAAAGATAATTAATCATTTATAGAGAGGATCCTAGTAACAGATTAACTGCTAAATAAATTACATATAGTATCAGTCCCGGAGTGGTACAATAATAATGTTAAAAGTCTAAAGTTCATACCAAAGAACACCTGTACCAGCTCAAGGAAAGTCTTTGTGGAAAAAGCATTTTTAACATTGGAAAAGGTACGTGACATACAGCAAATGGATTGGGATTTCATAAATATGATTTTTTAAATCACACATCTGTATCAGGAGTGAAAAAATAATCTGACTGATTAAATTCCAGTCAACATAGCTGAATGATCTGGGTGAGCTGGAGTCACTTTGAGGGACCCAAAAATGAGTGTTTTTATATGGAGGTGTGAGGTTCCTTCAAGGTGTTAATGTTAGGGTCTGGGTCGACTGAGGTGAGGGGCATGAGAGGACGAGAAAGACCAGAGGTACTTTCTATATCTGTAATACAGAAACTGTATAATAAAAATAAAAGTTATAAGCAAAAATAATAAATATGCAATTTTAAATGTCTATTTCTGAATTGGTAGTTGAGCACTTTTGGTACTTGGCCAGTAGCACTGACTCGTTGATCTAATGAAAATGAAAGATGGACCCTGTAATGCTATCAGGGGCTTCTGTTCTGCATAAAAGATAAACTACAATCTAGGGGAGTTGTAAGTGGAATAGAGTCTCTCAAGGTTCTCCTTCCTCCTAACTGAACTGCACAATCTGTTGGACTTTACTTCCCTCTTATTTTTTAACATAATTTTATTTCAGAGAGGAAGGGAGAGAGAGGGAGAGACAGAAACATCAATGATGTGAGAGAATCATTGATCAGTTGTCTTCTGCATGCCCTAGAGATCAAGCCCCAACACGGGCATGTGCCCTGACCTGGAATTGAACTGTGACTTCCTGGTTCATAGGTCAGTGCTCAACCACTGAGCCACACTGGCAGGGCTGGACTTTACTTTTTATTGAGAAGTCATTACTTTACCATGGTGAGCCATGGATATGTAATTAATTACTAGAGGCCCAGTGCATGAATTCCTGAACAGGTGGGGCCCCTCTGAGTGAGCCCTGTGTCTAGCGCCCTGCAGGATCTTGCTGAAATCGTTTCTCTGACATCCCCTGAGGGGTCCCAGATTGCAAGAGGGTGTAGGCCGGCTGAGGGACCTCACCAGTGCACGATTGGGCAGGGAAGGGACTTGGGAGGTTGGCCAGCCAGGAGGGACCATGGGAGGGCTCCCAGGCATGTCCAGCCCATCTTGCTCAGTCTCAATTGGCTGGACCCCAGCAGCAAGCTAACCTACTGATCAGAACATCTGCCCCATGATGGTCAGTGCAGGTCATAGCAAGTGGGTCAGCAGGCTTAGCATATCATTAGCATATTATGCTTTGATTCATTGAACAGTTGATAAGTCACTGGACAATTGGGCACTTAGCATATTAGGCTTTTATTATACAGGATATTCTAATAGAAATTATAAGTCATTCTCATTTTCATCAGGATGTCACCTGGTTGCAAAAAAAGTAAACAGAAACAGGCTTTCTTTAACATTATTCATGTTTCATAGGAGAGAAGCAGTCAGGAAGTTAAGAAAGATGATTTCTTGCAGATGCCACTTATGTATTCAAGCAGTGGGAAGGTGGGGAGGTGGGATTGTGGGGGGCATTGTTGAAAATGCAAGAAGGGGGGTCTTTTCCACTGTTGTGTTTCTACTTCTCCTCCAAGAGTGAATAATTTTCAAATACTTCTGCTAGCTTTGAACTTCGGAACTTCACTACCCATTCCTAAACCAACTCACTTAACACATTGATGAGTTAACATGGTTTACATTATTATGTCATTTGGTGGTTTCTTTGTTTTTCTCATTGTCTTGTAATTCTTGCTTCCTCTTCCCTTCCTTATCTATATTTGACTTCTCTATCCTCTCTCATTGGAAACTACTATTATTTCAATCTTCCCTCCTAACTGGGGTGTGTCCACTTTGGTGAATCACTCCTGCTTCCTTTATTCACTATGAATGAGGGGAAAGCAAATTAAAGGTAATGCTTGGAGTGCTCCAGGCCAGGTAAGAAGGATGAACATAGAAGCACACCTGCTTATGCTAAGCTTTTGGTTACTCACAGCCATGATGGACTCCAACAAGATGATCATCAATTTGGCCCTCTTCGGCATGACTCAGAGTGGAAAAAGTTCTGCTGGCAACATTCTTCTAGGAAGCACTGATTTCCACAGCAGCTTTGCTCCATGTTCTGTGACCAAAGAGTGTAGTCTAGGCCGCAGTTGTCACCTCCATGGCTTCATGCGTCGAGGGGGGCAAGAGATAACCCTGCAGGTCCGGGTGCTGGACACTCCAGGTTATCCGCACAGCAAGCTGAGCAAGACACATGTGAAACAGGAGATCAAGGAAGCCCTGGAACATCACTTTGGGCAAGAGGGTCTCCATCTTGCACTGCTGGTCCAGAGAGCAGACGTGCCTCTCTGCGGACAGGAGGCACCTCCCTCAGTCCAGATGATCCAGGTAATACATGGAGGTAATTATGAGGCATCTCTCTCTCTCTCTCTCTCTCTCTCTCTCTCTCTCTCTCTCTCTCTCTCTCTCTCTCTCTCTTTCTCATGCCTCATGTTTCCTTCTCTTTCCCTGAAGCATGTTCTCTTTGCCTTTCTTGATTGCTGTTGGTGTCACTGGGAGAACTTGACCTCCAGGCAAGCTGGCTGTGGGGACCAGCTGTGACTACAGTGGGAGAGCTGCTATGAAGGAGACACCCCTATGGAGCAAGACTTGCTTCAGTGGGGCTTTGGTGCTCACTGAATCTGGCCCTTGAGTGTGTTGCTTATGGATGTGAAGAATTGTAATCTGGTATGATCTCAAACTGATCATTGGTAAACTGGCTCTTGGGTCTCAGGAGGTGCAAAGTCAGCCACTGCCTGGGGCCACCCAGCAGGAGCTACAGAGAGATCTGCAGATTTGACTTATTTGTATTGGGTTTGGAAGTGCCCAGATGAGGCCCAACTGTGAAGCAAGTTAGGCTGGTGCTGGTGCTGGTTTGGAGGCTTTTTATTGACAGCTTTGGAGCTCCCTGACCCAGCTGCAACTTGTTTGACAGGGTTTTAGCCTGAGAAAGGACAGACCATTCATATACAAAAGCTGCTACACACAGCTTGGATGGGGTTGTAAATTGGGTAGGGCAGGGTCTCAAGGAATCACCAGGAGAGAGCAAACAGAAATGGCTGCCACTCAGCCCTGCACAAGGAGGTCCCAGCACAGGAACAATGACCACTCTGAGGACCTTCATCTGGAGGAAAGCTGCCCCTGCATTACTGCCTCAATGCCAGACAGTTCAGTTTCTCCCTGTATGTGTCTGGATCCCCCAGAGCCTCACCCAGCACTGGAGTTCAGAGGAAGTGGGAGCTTGTAAATTCAGTTTGTCGTGCCGGCCTTTTAAGGGAAGCAGATGGGTCTCCAGCAGCCTGTGTGTGACTCAGCCCCAATCCACTGGTTTTTACAGTCCGTAGTTCTTATGGCCAGTAGGGACTTCTTTCCCCAGCTCTGGGACCCTAGGCTGGAGGTCTGGTCTGGGGCTGGAGCTCCTTGCTTCTCCAGGTGGCCTCCAAAGAGGTGATCTCCCTCCCAATTAAAAAAGTAGCACACCCAGGTGCCAGACCAGCCCGTTCCATGCCCCCATACCTCCTACCAGTCTCAATGTGCTTTCTTCTTTACTTCTCTCGTTGTAGTACTTCCACTCAGCCAGCTTTCTCATGGTTCTGGATGATAATTGTTCTGTATTTTAGTTGTAATTTTGATGTGGTTGTGAGAGGCAGCAAGTACAAGCATTTACCTATGCTGTCATCTTGGTTCTCTCCATATATTTCTTAAAAACGGGCAAGTTTCAGAACTACTGAACTAACTGAGTTGCATCCATGTAACATCAAGGAGACTAGTGTCCAGTTAGAGTTCACCACCCAATTGGTATTCATTTACTCATTTATTGAACACTATTAATAACTGCACAGAGCATAATGATTGGTGAGTAATATATGAACCTTTTCATCAAAAAAGCTTAGAATCTGGAAGAAACAAATAGATAAACAAGTATAAGGCAATGCATTAAATGCCAAAGTAGTGTAATGCATGACTTGGGGAAAAGAGACATCATGGTAAAACATTCAGGAGAGATCTAAACTCTAGTTATGGGACAGAAATCAGGAATTTTAAATACTTTGCTTGCCTCATAATCTGTAGGGTCAGTCAGAAACTGCCCCATTCCAGCCTTGATAAGACCAAGGGGACCTCGGGGTGAATATGAATGGCATGTGCCACGTTTGCCTTAACTGCTGGATTTGACTGGAATTACTCGGTAGCTTTGTGACGTCACTGAGCTTGGAGAGCTCATCTCTACTGGAAGCTCCACAGGTAAAGTACACAGAGGATAGAGAGCAGACATTTTTTATTCAAGAAAAATTTGTATAAATGCTGCTCTTCTTTTGGTCCATCTCTGATCATGCTGATATGGGATCTGTTACACTTAGAAAGAGAGTACACTTTGCTTTAAAGGAAGACTTTTCCCCAGTAACCAGTAAAGGCATAAGATTGTTTCAAATCACAGACACACATTTTACTTTTTAGTAACTGTGCATGTTTCTAAAAAAATCCATATGTGTAATCACAAGAAACTAGCGGAAAAAATTAGGGTGACAAGAGAATAAAAAATAATCCTCATCATCCAACTCCTGAAAAATCAAGGGTGTGCTCTACAAAAGCAAATAAAAAGAGATGATTGCAATTAAGAAACAATGTGAAATCTAAGAAAGCCAATCTACCTCTCTCAAATTATTAAAGCATTTAAAGCATCCATTTCTGGTGAGAATTTAAGGGCGGGGTGTGAGGGGAAACCTGTGGCTTTCCATCAGTGTAATTTTGAAAGAGTTTTTTAAAAATATGTTTTTATTGATTTTAGAGAAAGGAAGGAGAGGCAGAAAGATCAATGATGAGAAAGAAATATTGATCGGCTGTCTCCTGCACGCTCCCTGCTGGGGATCAAGCCCACAACTAGGGCATATGCCCTGACCTGAATCGAACTATGACCTCCTGGTTCATAGGTCGACACTCAACTATTGAGCTGTATCAGCCGGGCTTGAAACAGTGTTTAAAGTTCATTCAAAGCTGCTATTAAATAAGCATTTAGATTGAGCTATCGATGGATGTAATTCAATAAATTCAGTAAATGCAAAAAAAATATTTCTCAAAACTAATCTGACTCTTCATATGTCTTCAAATTTTTCTCTATGCTAGTCTTATGCTGAGCCATAAAGGGTATTTAAAAGACATACTTTTTGAAAATAGATTTATTTTCCAGTATTGAGATATAGAAGAATATTACAATCCCCTAATTTTTTTTATAAAAGTGAATTTGATTCATACTTATCTCTGATCTTTTTAAGTGGTATCTGGCATACGGCCTTCTCTTATGGCTGCCTTTCTTAAGTTAGTGTCCAATTAGGAGTTAAAGATGGGCTAGGGACAAACTCAGATCAATAATAATTTTTTCCGAGAATATATGTGTTCTCTCCCAGGAAAACTCTGCAATCAAGACTTGGTATCCAATCCCAGGGGTTTTCCTGCTTTGCTTTCTCCCGCCTCTCTAGGCTATCACCAGTGGATTTCATGTAACCCACCTACGTCCCTTCCTTTGATTGTCATGTATAAATGTAGCTGTAACCCACCATTCTCTGGAGCATTATCTCAATCATTGAGGTTCTGCTTCCTGGCATATGTTGACAGTTTGGCTAAAATAAACTCACAAAAATTCTTTAAAAAAAAAAGAGAGAAAGAGAAAGAGACTTGGTAATCCGGAGGGGTCCATGACCCCTGGGAGGCATTGCAGCCCTATTTTGGGCTTCCACCAAGATCTTCTGTTGAAGGTCGCCCAAGCACAGGCTGATGGTTTATGACCTTCTTCCTGAAGGCACCTCAGACACTGGTGGCAGCCATCTGGATGTGTGCACAGACTAGAAGCAGCTGCAGAATGTCTGATTATTCAACAGGACCAGCAGCTGTGAGGAAGCCACAAGTTGTTGCAGATCCTCTTGTTGCAGGCACACCCTGGATTGTTTTATTTTTCAGCCTGATGAGAAATGGGGAACAGAACATCTGCCATCAGCCTTTTTCTTTCCCCTTTTCTGGGATACTGCTGCCTGCCCTGGAAGGTGTCTTACGGCCAATGCCAGAGAAGTGCCCTCTTCTTCCCTGTAACTCCCTGTTGTCTCTTTGCATGTCTCTCTCAATTTGTGCTCCAATATTTTACAGATGCATTATAGGCTTCCAGCTGTGACAACTGAAACATTTCCCTTCATAATCCTTTTTTCTTCATTTATCTTAGGCCTTTCTTAATTTATAGTAAAAAGGTAGCAATGCCAGTGAGTCATCTACCAAAAACTAGGAAATAAAGAAAATGATTCTTTTTAATATTATCTGAATATCATTTGAATGTTACACACACACACACACACACACACACACAATGGATCAAAGCAGATGTAGAAAAGTCACCTTAAGGAAAGTATTAGTATGCAGCAAATGGCGAGAAAATGAATCCATGAATTGACTACAACCATATTCTTTCCACTGTCGTGGTATCATGTGTTATCATTATACACTAGGGGCCCAGTGCACAAAAATTTGTGCACATGGGAGGGTCCCTCAGCCCAGCCTGTGCCCTCTCACAGTCTGGGACCCATCAGGGAATGGCCACCTGTTGGCATGCCTGGCCAGCCTGGGTGAGAGGCTGATGGCTGTTTGCAGGCTGGCCAAGCCCTCCAGTGGGCACCCTCACCCCATGGAGTGTAGCCAGCCTGGGTGAGGGGCTGAGGGCCATTTTCAGGCTGCCCACAGTCCCTTCGGGGTTCAGGTCCCTACTGGGGTGCCTGGCCAGCCTGGGTGAGGGGCTGAAGGCCGTTTTCAGGCTGCCCACAGCTCCTATTGACCCAACGTCCTAGTGAGGCTGGCTGGAATCAGGTTTCTGGGGTTTGTTTATCTTCTATAATTGAAACTTTGTTGCCTTGAGCAGAGGCCCGGCAAGCCTAGGCAGGCAGTTTCAACTCCATTCCTGGTGCAATAGAAGCCTCCTGTTTGCTCTAGCTCTGTGGCTGCTGGCTGCCATCTTGGCTGGGTTAATTTGCATATGGCCACTCTGATTGGCTGGTGGGCGTGGCTTGGCTGGTAGACATGGCTTAGGTGTCTTGGAGTGATAGTTAACTTGCATATTACTCTTTCATTAGATTAGATAATCAGGCTTTAAATATTTATTTTTATTTAGAATGAACAACATGACTATTAATGTTACAGGTGGATATGTATACAAAAGGCTGAGAAAGGCCAATGCAGGACCTGAAAATACCAAGCAAAGATCATCAGCATAGGTTTTTTTAAAAAAATATATTTTATTGATTTCTTTACAGAAAAGAAGGGAGAGAGATAGAGAGTGAGAAACATTGATGAGAGAGAAACATCAATCAGCTGCCTCCTGCACAGCTCCTACTGGGGATGTGCCCACAACCACGGTACATGCCATTGATCAGAATCGAACCTGGGACCCTTCAGTCCACAGGCTGACACTCTATCCACTGAGCCAAACTGATTAGGGCCAGCATAGGTTTTTGATGGAATTTAGTTGGAAAATAAGCCTTATTATAATTCTGGGTATATGGCTATAAATGTTACTAAGACTTTCTTCAGTTTCTCACTTATAAAATGGAGATAATTTTACCTATGTTAAAGAGTTCTGAGGCTTATATTTAATAAATGTAATGTGCTCGGCATTGTGCCTGAATTATATACAGTAGGTTCACTGAAAATTAGTATTACTGTTATTGTTTTTATTGTTATCATCGCTACTCAGATTGTGATGAGTACCATTCAAACAAACTAGTAGATATGCACAACACATTTTAGAGGTTACAAACATGGATCCTGAAGTAAGTTATACCTGTGCTCAAGTAGCTACTTAGTTATTTACTTGCTCTGTGACCTTGGGCAAGTAACTTCTCTAACCTTCCATCTCTTTATTGATAGATTGGGAAAGATAATAGTGTCTACTGCAGTACTCTTGGGATAATGTAATATTCACACAATAGCAAATGGCAAGTGTACAATAAATATTAGCTATGGTCATTATGATGGTATTGTTGAAATTTGTCTTGTTCTAAAATTAGGACATTTTTTGTAGGCTTTTTTGGGATTATCTTGCTAGGCTACAAAAGAAAGCAAGAGTGAAATCAAATTTGCATGGCCCTGATTTATAACTAGAAGAACTTCCTTATTAATTTAGGGGGGAAAAAGAAAACATGGGAAGAAAATTGACTGGCTTATTAAGGAAAGACTGAGAAGCCCCAATTTCATGGGAAGGACGTGGGCCTGGCAGTCCAGGGACCTCTGCTACAGCCCAGACCTGCCAACAATCAGCTGAGTGGCTTTGGCCAAGCCATTAACAACACAGCCTCAATATCATCATCTGTGAGTAAGGCAATTTGGACAGATCATTTCTAAAGTTGAAAATTCTCTGAATCTGATCTAATGAGGTCTTATCATTCAACGCTGGCTCTTTGAGAAGGAAAATGTAGTGCTTCAAGTGGAATGAGAGTAAGGGAACAGCATAAAATATAAAAATGGTCCTTATTGTCTTCCTTCTTCATGATAATTTTTTTTCAGTTGATGTAATTGTTGGCTTTTTTTAAAGTTTCCCCCTAAAAAGTCCAGATGCTATGATTTCATCAACCACAAACAAATAGGGCAGGGCTGGTGAGGTCCTGGGAAATGAATATAATTCCTGGGAAACAGAGTCCATAGCCTAGCTATTTGTCCCATAAGGACTCGATGGACTCTCCTACCCATTAAGCACTCTGAAACTAAACAAATTCTCAACTGACTGTAAATTTTCCATCTAGCTTAGTACTCTATTTAAATTATTAACACCAGATAACTTACATTAACTTATCTTGCTCTTGGATTTTCAAGTAAGGTATCAATCAACTGTGGTTATTTTTTCTCTGGGTCCATAGAGAGCACTTTTGGCCACAAACATGTCGACTATACACCAAACAACACTACTTTCAAATATTCAACTATTTTCTGGCCAAAAATCAATCTAAAGATTATAAGCTAAATCAGCCATTCACTTCTATTCTTGGCAGTTATTCAAAAGTAAAATTTCTCTCACAGTTCAGGATATGAATATATTTTCATAAATAATTAGCTGCATGTAAAAACTTCCCAATAGCTAAACACATAGACTTGTGATATTGAATTCACAAATCTATTTTCTTTAGGTACTTTAACTAATTTTCCCTGAATCATACATAATATGCTTTAAAGTATGTGTTGGTGACAAAAAAGGAAATGTATTACTGTTGGCTGCCTCCTGCAAGTCCCGTATTAGGGATCGAGGCCTCAACCAGGGTATATGCTTTGACCTGGAATCAAACCAGCAACCTTTTGGTGCACTGGACGATGCCCAAATAAGTAAACCACACAGGCCAGGCCCCACAAATGTTAATATAATGATGTTTTTAAAATACGTAATAACAAATATGGCCCATGCATCAACCAATACTGAGAGGCTGGGGTCTGGGGTAGCATCAAGGGGTTAAGGACAGGAGCTATTTATTAACTTGTATTTCATACTTCAATATTATGGCAGTCCATATAAACACATTTACAACATATTGGATGAATATCAGATCTCGCTCTAAATTTAAGGAACTTCCAAAGACAAGCATGAGGAAGGATCAATAGTTGTATAGAAAAATTCCAATACTAAAATCCTCAATACTGCTCAGCCCCTCTCTTTACTTGGTATGTCTTCGCTACCTGATAACTCCCTCATTAATTCCTGTGCTCAAGGCATCATCACATGCCAGAAACTTTTCTGACCCCTTCCTTTACCCCCACTTTCCATCCACCCCCCAAATTGGGCTAAATGTCTGCCCTTCTAACACCTATATTTTCTATCACGATAATTGCAATTATGCTAAATTGTAAGTAAGAAACAGGAAATGGATCTGTCTTGTTCTACAGCATCTTCTGGAAGAAAGCAGACCCTCAGGACATATTTGCAGAATGAATAAATCTCCTAGAGTGCTTTTAAAAGTTCAAATTTCCAGGTTTCATCCCTAAAGATTTGGATGCATTTTTAGCAAGCACTGAATGAAAGTGGTTCTCACCCTAGCCAGTTTGTCTCAGTGGAAAGAACGTCAGCCTGTGGCCTGAAGGGTCCGGGTTTGATTCCAGCCTCCCATCAAGGACATGTACCTTGGTTGCAGGTTCAGTCCCCACCCTGGTCAGGGAGCATGCCAGTGCACATCAATGTTTCTCTCTGTGTGTCTCTCCCCCTCCTTTCCAACTCTCTCTAAAAGTCAACGGTAAAAATATCCTCAGCTGAGGTTTAACAAAAACAACAACAACAACAACAAAAGATTCTCTTGTAAATGACCCAGGAATCTTTTTATTCTTAGAACCTAGACCTGATATACTTAGCATTTCATTAATTTTTTTCAGCCACTTGTATTCATTTGCTAGGGCTGCCATAGCTAAGTACCACTGACTGAGTGGCTGAAGCTACACAAATCTGTCTCTCAGTTCTGGGGTTTGGAAGTCTAAAATAGATATTAGCAGGGTTAGTTCCTTCTAAGGGCTGTGAGTAAAAGATCTGTCCGAGGAATGTCTCTGGCTTATGGATGGCCATCCTTATGTTCATCCTTATGTTCACATGAAACCCCTGTATTCATGACTTAGCCCAAATTTCTCAGGTTTAGAAGGGCACCAAATCCCAATAGATTAGAAGCCTGTGGCCTTACCTTAACTAATTACATCTGCAAGAACCCCAATTCCAAATAGAGTCACATGCTGAGGTACTGGAGGTTAGAATTTCAACACATGAAACACATTTCAACTCATAACACCAGCTTTTATTTTGTTTTCTCTGACTCCTCTCCCATGAGTAATGTGCCACAATGTACTGAATATATGACAAACTCTGAAAAGGTCTGCTAATTTTGCTATGTCATTGTTAGCTAAAATGTGATACTGGTATTACATGTGTACTTAAATTACACAAGAACTATGTTCTTTAAAAGTTGGGCTAATCAAAGTTTTGCTAATTTATGTTTTTACAGGCACATAAGAATAAAGTAGTGCTTTGAAAAATCCTTGTGTGAACTTTAGAATTTTTCTGTTAAAATAATTATTCTCTTGTACTAATCTTGAAACTTCAATTCAGATTTTCTTGAAAGCAGGGCATTTTTAAACTAGAAATTATTATACAGTGAAGACACACAAATTCTGAACAGATATGAGGAAAAATTTTGGACCTCTAGGCAAATCCATGATATTGAACTACAGAACACAAGAGTTTTACCAGAAAGTATAATTATGTATACCAAGATTAAGCTTCAAAAATTTAGACTAAATGAAGAAAACCCTGAACCTTATATTTGAGATGATGGTGCAGGTGCAAATTCCAAATTAATTCAAAATATATTAATTAAGAGTTCACAATGTGTTAGAGGCTTTGATTTATATATAAAAAGATAGACCTTGTCTTCAAAGAGCTCATAGTCAAGTTATAAAGATGGATGTGTAAATAAATAGCCAGCCTGTATTAGGAGTAACCATGGACTCAAGATGTTTCTAATTGTAAAATATTGTCCCAAAATTCCTGTATTTTCACATTAAATTTATGTTCTGATTCTTCCTTCCTCTCTCCTTCCTTATTTCCTCTCCTTCCTTCCTCCCTCTGTCCCTTTATTTTTTCACTATAAAAATTTTTCATATTATAAAAATTAGCCCTATATTTGTTATATACATTGAAGTTTTCCAAATTGTCTTTTGATTTTTTCAAGATTTTTTAAAACCAGTATTTGTACTAATACCTCTCTATGGGTTTGTATTGTCTAAGCATCAATTTCTCCATATCATAATGGGGATAATTATAGTATTTCTCACAGAGCAACACATTTTCAAAAGAGCTCATGTGCTTATAATAATATCTGGCATAAATATTAGGCGATCTCTCCTCTTCTGATTATTAGCGATCTTCTGTTTTCATTCCTACGCATTTTCTATCTTTCTGGCTATTACAAACTATAGCTGCTTTGGGAATATTTTGGTAATGAGAATGTTTGGAATGGAGGGAATGTTATTTTACTGTCATATTGTCATGATTTCGTATAACTGAAAATATCCAAAAAAGTTAAATGGTTATTTCTAGATGCCTTTCATATTGCATGGACAATATGCCACATGCTGTTCCTTCTGCTTGTTTTCACTAATCAAACAAGAATTTATTACATAACCAACTTCCACAGATTACTAAACAAAGGAACACCAGTCTTCCGTGTTTTTCAACCACATTAGAGGAAGTCATCTGATAAATTGTGTTTGATTCTAGGCATGTGAAGTGAAGAGGATGAGAATCACAGCAACGTTTTGTAGTTGTTCCAAATTACCAAATGTATTTTGATCCTAGCTTTTCCATGACATGTAACCAGATTATGTAATTGTAAATCCTTAAAAATGTTTTTAGCTATGATAATAACACAATTCAACAACAATGACAACAAAAATACAGCAATTTCCTTGGCCAGGATACATTGACTGAAAGGAATTCAATGGTTCTAATAGGTTTAGGTAGATAGGCAAATATGAATGATTGCTGAACATTGTAAATGTAAATACAGTAGTCCCCCTTACCCTTGGGGGATATGCTCCAAGACTTCCAACGAATACCTGAAACTTCAGATGGTACCAAACCCTATACATACTATTTTTTCCTATACATACCTATGACAAAACTTAATTTGTAAATTAGGTACAATAAAAATTAACAATAAAATGGAACAATTATAACAATATACTGTAATAAAAGATAATGTGAATGTGGTCTCTTTCTCTCTTAATTATCATATTGTACTGTACTCGCTCTTCTGATGATGATGATGATGTGATGACAACATGCCTACATGATGACATGAAGTGAATAGTGTAGATCTTTTCAGACCAGGATTGACTGGGGGTACCCAAAACTGCAGAAAGTGAAACCACAAGTAAGAGGGGGCAGCTTGGTAATATGCAGTTTTGAGGATGCGGATACATAAATTATAATAGTAAAATAAAATAGAGAACTAAAGCTTTTTATTTTTTAAAAATATTTGAGAGAGAGAGAGAGAGAGAGAGAGAGAGAGAGAGAGAGAGAGAAATATAGAAACTTGAAGAGAGATAAACATCATCGATTGGCTGCTTCCTGCACACTGCCTACTAGGATGGAGCCTGAAACCTGGGCATGTGCCCTGACTGGGAATCAAACCAGTGACCTCTTGATTCATGAGTTGAAGCTCAACCACTGAACCACTCTAGCTGGACAAACTAAAGTATTTATTTTTTATAAAACCCACACCTCTCTCTCCGTTTGTTTACATTATCTATTATCTGACCCCTTCTTCACTTCCCATTACATATATCAACATTTAGAAACATGATATACATGAATATTTGTTGATTATCTATGTTGGACCATAACAACTCCTTTGTTTGTTTCTGAAAAATATAGTCCAAGGAAAATAAACATTTAACTTCTTCTCTCTTTCAGGAGCTTCTGGGACATGCTTGGAAGAATTATACTGCCATTCTTTTCACCCATGCAGAAAAATTAGAAGAGGCTGGGTTCAATGAAGCTGAATACTTACACGAGGCCTCCGATACACTGCTGACCCTACTAAACTCTATTCAGCACAGATATATTTTCCAGCATAAAAGAGGAAACTCACTTAATGAACAAAGAATAAAAGTCTTAGAAAAAATAATGGAATTTATAAGAGAAAATAGCTACCAAGTTCTTACTTTTAAATAACATTTAGATAAAAAGAAAAGAACATTGGGTTTTAATGCCAGGAACTTGGTTCCAAAAGTGTCTTCGTTAGAATGGATGTGGACCACGCGAATTCCAGGATCTTGACAGTGAAAGTGTACACTGGTATAAACACTGTGTAAACTACCCAAATGTTCATCAACAGTAGCATGGATAAACAAATATTGGTGTTTCATACAATAACATGTTATAGGGTAATGGGAATGAGCAAATTGCATGTAACAGTATCAACGAATTGCCTCAACATGATGCTGAAAGCAAGAAGCCCAACATAGTCTTGTCACAAACTTGATTTCCTTTTCCATATATTCTTGTCTGTGATTGGTGTTTTCCTCTTACACTCCTATTGTTAACAACTATTGGATCAATATGAAGTCATATCTTACTGTTACCTTAATGTGCATTTCCCAGACTACTACTGAAGTGTGGTTTGTTTTTTTTTTTGTTGTTGTTTTTTTTTTATGAGCATGTTGGTCATTTAGATTTGCTCTTTTATGAATTGCCTCTTCATATTTTCTGTCCTTTTCTTATTGGATTACTTCTCACAAAGCTTCTGTGTTTAACCAAAATGTTAGAAAGGCTCCTGAAACTTCTCCAGGCCCATCTGTGCCTTGTAAAATCTAGTTTTAGCAAGAACCAGGCTGGTTCAACTAAGTCATTTTAACCAGAATCCTCTACCTTCTTTTTCGAATTGGATTTCTCATCCTCTATTACCCTGTGGTGATGTTTGATCACCCTTGCTTGTCTGCAGCAAAGATCCTGTTAGGTCGATGTGGACAGATTCCCCTGACCCTTGATGCTTCCTCTTGGTAACTGTCCATCCACAGATCCCCACCCTGCTCCTTGGCTATAAATTCCCACTTCCCATGTTGGGCTCAATCTCTCTCCTCACTGTAAAATCCCATCGTGGTTCCTCTGTCTACCTTACCAACTTTAACAGTGACACTGAGTATTTTTTCTTGAATACCTCCTGCTTGGCAAATTGAAAGAGCTCTATATTATAGATAAAAGGCCTCTACCTGTTCTTCATGATGCTTTTTTTTCAATTCTATTACTTATTCTTTGTTTATAGTAACTTGTGTCAAATTAAATTTGTAAATTTTCTTCTAGTCGTATATTTCTATGTACATGATATGAGGTAGGAATTTAGTTTCATTTCCTTTCAGATGTGTAATCAATTGTGTTTGCTTTACTTATTAAATAATCCATCCTTTTCCTACTTATGAAAGGTAGATAGACTGAGATAGGCATATGGAGATATATATCCTTTATTTCTGGATTCTTAATTCTTTGCCGTTATCAATTTTATTTATAGTACTGTCAATATTAGAATAATTAAAATAATTATATATCATTGCTTGTTATGTAAAAGATCAAGTTTCCCTTGTTTTTATTTTTTGAAAATATTTTCTGGCTACTCGTAGGTATTCATTTATATTTTCAGATCTTTCCTGATTTCAAAAAAAATTCTTTTTTAGTGGCTGTTTTTATGACAAATGACATTTTATTAAATCCTCCCATGAAAGCAGACAGTAAATAATTTTACTTTATTATTTATGTTACTATAGTTCTTGTATTTCTTTTTCTTAGCTTTGACTTGATAAAGTTTCTATTATTTTAATGTTTCTTCTTGATAATTTGGAAGTTCTCATACCCATTAAAGATTATTCCCTTGCTCCTGAATTCAGAACCAAGAATATACTTCTCTACTACTGTTTGATAACAAGGTGATTACTATTTTTTTTAACTAAGAACTTTTTCCCCCACCCATCATGCCCTCAACTATGCAAATATGATCCTTAGAACACTTTCATCTCCCTAGGGAAGAAGTCTTTGGAATGTGTTTCCTTTCCCCATATTACCAGATTTTGCTAAGATATTTAATTAAACTATTTGGCTTCCCCTTACAGATTGCCCTTTGTTTCAGAAGTCCTCTTTTACCATTTACATCGTAGCTTATCATTATTTCTTTTACCTTAACATATAAAATTAGAAAGTCTATTCCTCACTAGTTTTCTCTTCATCTCCCCCATTTTTTGTTATCTTTTTGGTGAGTGTATTTTCCTAATATCCTTTGAATTCTAGTAAATTCTAGTAGAGTATCCAAAACTCATTAAATTCCAGATATGCTTTTTGATGCACCATTATGCAACAGCAATCTAGCTCCTCAAAGTAATCAGCATCATAGATGCAGGGAAATAATTTGTTAGTTGGTAATGGGATAGTTGAATCATAAGAACAGTGATGCAATAACGCGGACATCTGTGCTGTGCTCCACCTGAAGCTGTTGTCAGTTTTTTCTGGACAATAGTGCATCCATTTAATAAATTCACTACCATTGGAGATTATTACAACTTGCAACAAAAGACCCATGTGACCAGAACTAGCTCTAGGTAAAAATAAATGTCCAGGAAGTTAATCTTTGGTATCATGCCTTTAGAGTCTACAATTTGCAATCTTTCCTCCAGATGTCCAATTTGTATGCTGTTCTTAACAAGAAGACAAAAAATCTCTATTAAATTTTATATTTGACTTTGAGTGGTGAGCACACAATACAATATCCGGGATCGAGTATCATATAAATGTATACTTGAAACCTATATAATCTTATTAACCAATGTCATCCAATAAACTTAATAAAAAGAAAATAAAAACATTGAAAAGCCAAAAACATTAATAATAACAAATTTTATATTTGCAAGTGTTTAGAATATTTTAGAGAACTGGAAGACAGCACATGATATTTTTGTGCAGCTGGGGTTAGAGTCTCATTAAGTATTTATCATCTTAGGGCATTATTAACTCACTCCTAATACTTACCAGGTCTAATCCTTACGAGGTATATATTACCTCAATTAGCAATCTCAGATTTTCTTTTTTTTAGTTATGTTTATCTACACTCTGCTTTATTTAAATAAAGAATTTTCTTAGATTTTCTAGTCTATTGATTTTCAGCAATATTAAAGTTGTTTACAAAAGGCTATTATTTAATGTTTACACTGGCATTGCTATTTCTGACTTTATTCTAAAAAAAGTTTTTTAAGAGAAAGTTATCCTTTCACATGAAAACTGAAGGTTTTTAAAGTTATTTCTATCAAAATCACTCCCTTTAGCTAAAGTTATTAAAAGTGACTTTTAGTCAGCATTTTTCATTAATCTTTTTCAAAGAGAAATCAAATTGTGGTGTTGATTCTGGATGACTCATGCACCATTCTTTCCAAATTCCCGAGGTGTGAAAAGTAGAGTGGTGTTTTAAATTAACAAGTATCAGCCAAATATGGAATCTTAGATCTGAAAAGTTAAGTGGATGCATATATTGAGAGCATTTCTCTACTGGGATATGTAATATTCTAATGAAACAAGTTATAAATGCAAATGTAAAATTTTATCAGAGCAGCCTTGATATGAAGGGTCAGCACATAAACGCTACAGTAAAAACGAGTAGATTCAGTCATTTCTATTTGAACAACTTCATAGGCATACTGTAACAGTGGGAAAGGCAAAAGAAGTAGCCCCTTCATTAGAGAGGACTTTTCTTGCTAGTATTAAGCCCCTGGCTTGTTTCTGCTGTTAGCATTTTAGCCTGCCAGACAAAAAATGATGTTTATGAAGACATAAAATAACACACACACACACACACACACACACATTTACTCAAAATCCAGAGAACTGGGAATAGTGTACGTTAGAAGAAGGGTGGGAATATGGCACAAGGGGAAAAAACAAGGGAATCCATAAGGGTTGAAAAATACAATATACAGTAATTTACACTCTGAAATTGCAGATGGTTCACTTTCAAACTAACAATTATTTCACTGTTTAAGGTCCTTTCTCCCAATATTTGAAGTTACACTCCTATAAATGACCTTGCTAAGATTGATCTGAAGGAGAAACCGTAACTGTAAAAAGTGCAATAAGCAAGGATGTGTAAGTCACTAACTCTTTTCCATGCCAACACATTGGTATTTGAAGATCCAGTTTTGTATAGTGGCATACTAGCCATCAGTAACTACAGGCAGTCCTCGGGTTACATCAGACTCGACGTATGTCGTTTCGTGGTTACGTCACCATCTCCCATTTATTTATAAAAAAAAAGTTTCATCATTTCGATGTATGTACATATGTGTTTTATGTTTTTTTTATTATTTATTTACCACAAGTAAAGGTCAAGAATTATCTTTTAATTTCTTTTTACTGTTTCACTTCATTACTGCTGTGTACGTGCTCCATGTGAGTGATGGAGGTGCTTATGTAGGTGGGTACTGGCTTAATGGTCAA
Organism: Murina feae; assembly: GCA_004026665.1. Taxonomy (NCBI): domain Eukaryota; kingdom Metazoa; phylum Chordata; class Mammalia; order Chiroptera; family Vespertilionidae; genus Murina; species Murina feae. Next base: position 45,193 of record PVJC01008467.1, read on the forward strand.
AATCGCATTACGTCGTGCTGTAGGAATGGACGTATACTCCAAAATAACTCGAGGACCTACTGTATTCTTATTTTCATTATTACAAACTAGAGGCTCGGTGCATGAATTCATGCACGGGTGGAATCCCTAGGCCTGGCCAGTGACCAGGACTGATCAAGCCTGGGTCAATCGGGTGGAAGGCCAATTGGGGCCTGCTGGCCAAAGGGACAGGCTGTGGGAGGTTAGCTGTTGGTCCCAAGGAGGGAGCCGGCCCTCGGCACCCTTGGGAAAGGGGCTGCGTCTGCCCTGGTTCCCTGTCCCAGTACAGGGCCCAAAGGCCTCGGTGGGGTCAGAAGAGGAGGGGATGGTTGCTAGGCCAGGCACAGATGCTGCCAGCTAGCCATGGGAGGTTGGCTGTGAGAGCACGCTGACCACCAAGGGGCAGCTCCTGCGTTGAACATCTGCCCCCTGGTAGTCTGTGTGCGTCATAGTGACTGGTTGACTGGGCTTTCTGGTCGTTTGGTCATAATGGTCACTTAGGTTTTTATACATATAGACTAGAGGCCCGATGCACAAAATTCATGGAAGGGTGGGGGGGTCCCAGCCCGCACCCTCTCCAGGACACCTCAGGGGATGATCTTGGGGATTGGGCCTAAACCAGCAGTTGGACATCCCTGACAATCTGGGACCACTAGCTCCTAACTGTTCACCTGCCTGCCTTCCTGATCACCCCTAACTGCCCCCATTGCTGGTCTGATCACCCCCAACTGCCCCTGCTGCTGATCAGGTCACTCCCAACTGCCCCCTCCCACCAGCCTGGTCACCCCTTACTGTCCCCCTCTGCCAGCCTGGTTGCCCCTCACTGCCCCCTCCCTGCTGGCCTGGTCACCCTCAACTGCCCTCCCTCCTGACAGCCTGGTTGCCCCACACAGTCTGCTGTCTGGTCATCTGATCGCCCCTCACTGCTCCCCCTGCTGGCCTGGTCGCCCCATGCATCCTGCTGCTCAGTCGTTTGGTCAGCTCTCACTAATCCCCTGCTGGCCTGGTCACTCCACACAACCTGTTCAGTTGTTCACTCAGTTGTGACAGTCGCTTAGGCTTTTATATATATAGATTTCAGCGTTGTTTTCCAAGTAGGACTGTAAATGGGGTATTAACTGTAAAGAGTTGTTCCTGGTTAAAATATCTGCTTGTCTATCTTTCATCTATAAATAACTTAGTGCCTTCCCTCATAGGTTGGGATGAATTGTCATTACGGGAACAGTGCCCTCAACAGTACACAATTCAAAAAATCAAGGCATGTGGCTTTTTAGAAAGGCAATTGCTGCCAGCAGCAACAGCCTGGTTTTGCCAAGTAATTCTTCCTAAGAACTTCAGCAGCAAAAAGAAAAAACAAACAAACAAAAAATACACAAAAAAACCTGATCAATTCTCTTTGTAATGACTTCCAAGCATGTTTAATGATTTCATTACTTCCTGGAGAATCCCTTAAATATTCCACTAGAGAAGCTACCCTCCTCTCCTTACGTGAACTACTGGAGCTTAGGTTTTGTCTTTATCACTATCTTTCCCCACAGTTTAAACAAAAGTTTAACTTTTCATTCACAGAAAAGAAACCATGTAACTAACTGACATGGAACCAAGTGTACTGTAATGGAAAAGAGCACAGAATTAGCAGGCATTGGAAGATGTAGGGTCAGCTAGTTCTATCTTAGCACAAGCATTTACTTAACTTTTCCGTTGATTCTTTGGGGTAAAATGGCTGATGTACCTCTAGGGAATTAAGAAATTGGTAAGGCTTGTGAAAGTATTTTATTAGCTATAAAGCATTAAATATCTTTTTTTAAAAAATATTTTATTGCTTTTTTTTACAGAGAGGAAGAGAGAGGGATAGAGAGTTAGAAACATCGATGAGAGAGAAACATCGATCAGCTGCCTCCTGCACACCCCCCACTGGGGATATGCCTACAACCAAGTACATGCCCTTGACCGGAATCGAACCTGGGAACCTTGAGTCCACAGGTCGACACTTTATTCACTGTGCCAAACCAGCTAGGGCAAGCGTTAAATATCTTAATAATTGTAAAATAAAATTCGTAACAATAGACAGATATTAATATATCACCCTAACTTTTGTGAGGAAAGGGCATAGTTATTTCTCGACTAAAAATCTGAAGGACAAAGCTTCCTCCACAAGAAAGCAACTGAGTTACTTAACCTGCCTCAATAGTTTTTATTTTGAACCATGGGAACACAGTTAGTTTTCACACCATTGCACAGCACTTAGAACTAGGGCTTTTGTCACAATTTAGGTAGCTAAAGTACACAGCTCATATTGTGCATTTTTGAGATTTTTATTTTTAAAGGTACAATATATAATTTCCCTGGAAAATGGAGGAGGTATACTTATGCTCCTTTAATGCCCCTATGATAAGCAAAAGGGAGATGCTCCCTCACCCACCAAAAACTTGAAAATATGACTGTCTTCCTAGTCTAAAAAAATACAAATCTATTTTAGACATTTATCAATATTAAACCAGTAAAAGAACATCAATGAATAGGGCTGGCCAGCATCTAAAGGTCTGAAAAATGAATTTCAGTGGGAATGCAGAGAAAGCTTCAGTAATAAACATCTCTATCAAGGAAGACATACTACATCTGGTGTAGAGGAACCATCAGGTCTATTGGGAAAGACAAGGTCAGAACCTATGCGAAATATTCCTTAAGACACTCTGTTTAATTTAAGTATAGCAAGTAATCTCAACAAGAACTCAACTTCTCAGGAAATGTTTCCAAAAACACTTGTTTCTGGAAAAGAACATCCCTATCATAAACTCATATCAACATAATGTGCATCTATTATATTACTGGCATTGTTTTAAGTACTCTAGGGATACTAACTCACACAATCTTCACAACTCTGCGAGGTAAATACTGTTATTATTTATACCCACAGGTTGTACAGCTGGGAATCAAAACCAGGTCATCTGGCCTCAAATCCAATAATACTAGGCTCCATGGATTTCTCATCAGCTACAAATGCAGATTTTAGAGCCTGAAATGCTAAGGCTCAGACACTGGAACCTGGTTAAACTCATTACTGCTGTTCTACGAGGCCCTATCCATACCTTCTACCTTTGTTTTGTAATATATCTTTTATTGATTTCAGAGAATCATTGATTGGCTGCCTCCTGTATGACCCCTACTGGGGATCAAGCCCCAAACCTGGGCATGTGCCCTTGACGGGTATGGAACCCGGGACCTTTCAGTCCACAGGCCAACGCTCTATCCACTAAGCAAAACTGGCTATGGCCATACCTTCCATTCTG